>JAABOM020060483.1:0-11837 GCA_011800125.2 Solanum clarkiae
GTACATTATCCCGTACTGACGTCCCTTACGGGGGACCTGCATTTCATGCTGCAGGTACAGGTGCTAGTAGATCTCCCCAGTAGGAGTACAGGATATTCAGCTACAGTCATCAAGCTCCAAGTTGCTTCGGGGCTTTATACATATCCAGAGCTTACATGTTTTCATTATACAGTTAGTTGAGGAAGGGCTTGTCCCGACCCTTATCAGATGTCTTTCTTCATTTAGAGGCTTTGCAGACTATGTAAAGAAAAATGTGGTCATGTCTCGTACTTTAAGTATCGTGGCCCCATTGTTATCACTGTTTATCTACTTAAAGGCATGTCAAATGTAGAAACCCTTATAATATGTATAGAATGCATATAGTTACAGGTTGGTTCTCCCAGGTCTTATCGGTAACGGGTGCCGGTCCGCCCTACGAGACTTTGGGGCATGACAGGGATCATCGGACCCTTGCCCATAAAATAGGGCATGCCTCTACAAAGTTTCCAACAAGTCGGTTACATGTAAAGCTTTTTCTCAGTAATAGTGCCAGCCGACTTGCACCCACAATCGGAAAGAAAAACAAACAGAAAAGGTAAAATACATGAGACTCTAGAAATTAACACTAGAACTAACTAATAGTGAAATCAAATTAAAACTTAGCCATGTTCCCCAAAACGGTGCTATAATTTTTTGATGATGTTCATGCTTCAACAAGAAAATGGTCTCTATTAGTAATTAACCCAATCGAGGTTAGGGTCGAATTCACAGGGAAAACATGGCTTGACTATAAGACTTCATTTCTAATCATTTCTAGTATTTATGACTACAATCACTAAATGAGAGGGGAGGGGGTTTGCGATTCAAAAACAAACTAAAACAAAAACTAACTATAACACAAGGAAACAATCAATTTTGGGAACAACTCGGGGATTGTGTTCCCCATATTTTGTCTACTTGATTACCCTAGATACATAACTATAATTGGTGATTCGCGTGCAGGATGGTAACTTAGGTTCTTCCAGCCCTCTTGTGAAGGTGAAGGTTGAATTTAACCATGGTGCTTGGTCAACCACCATGGCGTGCCAACTAATCGTTACCAATAGTCCTAGTCAACTCCCCTTGGGCAGGTTTGGTTGATTAGACGAGAACACATTAATCGAATTCTGTCATCTACTTCCCTTTTCCTATTCGTCACTACCTTAGTCGGGATCGTGATAGTAGGCAGGGTTTGGTGTTGGCTACCACCAAACAACAATAAAAATGAAGGGAAATAGATAATATATGCAAAACCCCAATCACAGAAATATAAGAAAACTAGGTTATTTCAAGTCAACTACCCATGGTTTCCACAATCCCAAGTTGTGGGTGCTTAGCTACTCATGGCTAAAGAAAAATACACAAAAATGCACATGATAGACATGGTTGAGAGTTTTACCAAATAAATGAAGAAAATAAGCACCACAAGTTGCAAACTCACAAGCTTGATTGATCAACAATAAGTACAAGGCAAAATTTGCAATCCCCAAATGGATTTTTCAAGAGAGAACAATAAACTACCCTAGAAAACTCAGAAAAGCTTGAAAATGTAATGGTGAAATGTCTACTGGTTGAACTCCCTTTCAAAAACCTAACTTAATCTATATATAATATTTACAAAATAACCCTAGAATTTACACAGAAAAGACACCAGGCAGCTGACATGTCTCAGAGTTACGATTCGTAGGATGACCTATAAGTCGTAGTCGGGGTCTCCTATCAAGTTCTTGGCATCTTGGACTGACTTGGTACGACCTATAGGTACGAGTCTTTGCTTGGGCAATGACTCGTATATTTGTCTCATAGGCTTGGTCTTTAGTTTTTGGTCCAACATTTTGGCTCTCTGATTCTTGCTATGATTCGACCTATATAAATCATAGTGTGTCTTATGACTCATAGGCTAGGCCCATAGGGGTGACCTTCAGTTGGTAGATTTCTAATATTTGGTCTCTGATTCTCGCTATGACACAACCTGCGACTCGTAGAGTGAGCTACGAATCGTAGGTGGGCTTGTATGGCCTATGCCTCAGCAAAATCTGTAACTTTTCTTCAAAATCATGCCTACCAAACTTTTCAGCAAGATTAACACAAAAACACATTAAAACACCAAAAAGTCACTTTAAGAACTCACAAAATCCCTTGTTTCAGATACCAAAAGTGTTGTATTTTGACAGAACATCACACATGCATTATGTTCTATATAAACATGATTTTACTTCAAGTATCATCCATACATGCCATATTGCTATATGCTTATCCATTGCCAATGTTATGCATTTTGTTTGTGGTGCTTATTGCTTGTTGTATTGCATCCTACATACTTAGGACATCCAAACGTACTAGCGTATACTCTATACCTACATGATGTCACCATATAGGAACCGGAGCCCCACTTGACATCCTCCTCCACGTGGCTAGTACGATATTTCTCAAGCTTCTTGGTGAGTCCTCCATTCCGGGGATGATGTTTATGATCTCCTACTATGTTCTAAGACTATACCTCTTTTGCATATATGTAGATTATGAGGGCGAGCTTAGTAGCTTGTCTTGGCCCCCGCTAAGTATCTAAGTTTTAGAGTTGTTGTTGGATATGTTTGTATTATGCTTTCAACTTTAAATCTCTTTTGATGCTTGATGTTTATGATATGAGAATTATCCCTTAGCTCCATTTGTCCCTATCTATTATCCCTTATTGTATTTTGTTACTTCCGTGACCAAGGATGTGTGTATGATATGTTAAGAGGCATTTTTGGGATTCCTTCGGGTTCCCCATTCACGGTCTCACGTCTAGGCCCTAGGCTTGGGTCGTGACAATAGGACTGATACATGAGACCTAAAATCACATAGAAAACTTAAAATTGGTATCTTAGGCTTGAGTAGAATGGAAGAGATAGGGATATCACTTTTGCATGTCCGCCTTGGCCTCCCATGTAGCACTTTCAACAACTTGATTCCTCCAAAGGACCTTAATGGAAGCCACATCCTTGTTCCTTAGCCTTTTCACTAGCCTGATTTATACTGGAACCTCCTTATAGTCAAGTTGTCTTCAACAACACCCATAGCATCCAATGGGACAATAGCATTCAGATCACCCACACACTTCCTCAACATAGACATAAGGAAAACCAGATGAACCAAATCCATTTGACTAGTCAACTCCAACTCGGAGGACACCTTACAAATCCTCTTTAACACCTATAAGGACCCACAAATCTTGGACTTAATTTACCCTTCTTACCAAAACTAACCACACCCTTCATGGGAGACACCTAAAAATTGACCCAATCACCAACTTTAAATTCAAGTTCTCTTCTCCTCACGTCAGCATAGGACTTTTGATGACTTTAGGCTATTTTCAATCTTACCTTCTCCATAGACTCCAAAACCATATCCAGTCCCAACAAAGCCGTTTCTCCCACTTCAAACCACCCAACTAGTGATCTACACGTCTATCATAGAGGACCTCAAAAGGAGCCATACCAATTCTAGAATGATAGCTATTGTTGTAAGAAAACTCGATCAATGAAAAAAAATATCTCAACTAACATTAAACTCCAAAATACAAGCCATAAGCATATCCTCAAGAGTTTGGATAGTTCTTTTGGCTTGGACATCGATTTGAGGCTGAAAGGTCGTACTAAACTTTACCATGGTCCCAAGACGCCTTTGGAACCAAAAGTGTGAAGTGAATTGAGCACCACAATCCGATATAATAGATAAGGGCACCCTATGCAATCTGACCAACTCATGAATGTACAATTTAGCATAGTCTTCGGCCCCATAATTAGTCTTACCCGGTAGGAAATGAGCCGACTTTGCCATCCTATCAACCACGACACCAATAGCATCAAAACCCTTTCTTGTCTTAGGCAACCCAACCATAAAATCCATACTAATTTCCTTATAATTCCAAGTAGGAATCTCTATGTCTTGGGTTAGGCTACCCGGCCTTTGATGCTTAGCTTTGACTTGTTGGCAACTATGTCAACCGGATAAAAATTTGGCAATGTATTTCATCATACCTCCCCACCAAAACACATTAGTCAAATCTCTATACATCTTGGTAGTACCAGGGTGGATATAATAGGAAGAATTATGAGCCTTATCTAGAATCTTCTTTCTCAAATCCTCAACACAAGGCACACACAACCTACCTTGGTACCTAATGGCACCATCTCCCCCTTGGGAGAAAACCCACTCCTTTCCCTCTTTCACCAAGGCCTTCAATTCTAACAAGGAGGATCAAGATCTTGCTTTACTTTTACCTTATCGACCAAGGAAGAATTTGAACCATCAATAACCACAATGCCGCCATTATCAACCTCTTCCAAACGAACCCCAATCTAGCCAACCGATGGACTTCCCTAGCAACCTCTTTGCCCCCATCATCAACATGAGCTAGACTATCCATGGACACCCTACTCAAAGCATCCACTACCACATTAGCTTTACCAGGATGACATTGCAAACTCATATCTGATCCTTAAGAAGCTCTGACCACCTTCTTTGTATCAAGTTAAGATCTTTTTGAGTGAACACATATTGGAGACTCTTATGATCTGCAAACATATCAACATGGACCCCATACAAATGCCAAATTTGCAAAGAAAAAACCATGGCGGCCTATTCAAGATTATGAGAAGGATAATTCTTTTCATGCACTTGAGTTGCCTAGAAGCATAGGCTATCACCTTACCATTTTGCATGAAAACACAACCCAAATCATTCCGAGAGGCATCACAATACACAACAAACCCTTCCAACCCTTCCGGTAGAGACAAGATAGGAGCAGAGACAAGCTTATCCTTCAAGGTTTGGAAACTCTTTTCACACTCATCGGTTAACAAAAACTTAATCTTCTTTTGAGTCAACTTAGTCATGAGAGAATCAATACAAGAGAACTCATTCACAAACCTCTGGTAGTAACCCGCTAAGCACAAGAAGATTCTAATATCTGACGTGGTCAAAGGTCTAGGCTAATTTCTAATAACTTGTCTTTTTATGATCCACCTTAATACCATCTCCCGATACCACATGACCTAGAAAGGCAACCTCTTTCAACAAAAACTCACATTTCTCAAATTTAGCATATAAGTTCTCTTCCCTCAATCTTTGTAGAACTACTCTTAAATGAGCCATATGCTCCTCCTCACTATGAGAATTAATTAAAATATCATCAACAAAAATAACCATAAACAAATCAAGGTAGGGTTTAAAGACCCTATTGAAAAGATCTATGAAGATAGTCAGTGCATTGGTAAACCCAAAAGATATAACCATAAATTCATAATACCCATACCTAGTACAGAAGGTCGTGTTGGGAATGTCACACCCCCTCACCTTCACCTGATGATACCCGGACCGAAGATCAATCTTAGAGAAGTGACTAGTCCCTTGAAGTTGGTTAAACCAATCATCAATTCTTAGGAGAAGGTACTTATTCTTGATGGTAACCCTACTAAGTTGCCGATAGTCAATTGACATTCTAAGAGACCCATACTTCTTCTTTAAAAATAACATCAGTGCAACTGAAGGTGATTTTCTAGGCCTAATAAATCCCTTCTCCAAAAAGTTCCTCAATTGCTCCTTTAACTCCTTTAACTCCGCCGGAGCCATACTGTAAGGGGGAATAGAAATGGGCTGAGTATCGAGAAGAAGGTCTATGCCAAAGTTTATTTTCCTTTTGGAAGGGACACTGGGAAGGTCACTTGGAAATATATCAAGGAACTTATTCACCACCAGAACTGATTCTATAGGAAGGACTTTGGACTCAACATCCCTAACCCTCACAAGATGATAGAGACAACCCTTAGAGATCAACTTTTGTGCTTTAATGCAAGAGATAAACCTACCCTTGACCACCATATTATAACTCTTCAACTCAAGGATGAGTTCATCTGGGAATTGGAATTTGACCCTACGGGTTCTACAATCAATAGAGGCATAATATATATGCAACCAATCTATCCCAAGAATGACATCAAAATCAACCATATCCAACTCAACCATATCACAAGGCAATATTTTATGCAAGATGCAAATGGGGAAATTTCTATAGACCTTTGTAGCAATAATAGATGCACCAATTGGAGTAGACACCGCATAAGACTCACACAACAATTCGGGCTCAACATGAAACTTTTTGGCAATAAGAGGAGTAACAAAAGAAAGAGTGGCACCCAGGTCTATCAATGTATACAAATCAAAATCAAAGACTTTTAACATACCGGTGACAATATCAGGCACCTCATCAACCCCTTGCCTCCCAGATAAAGTAGCTGGAAGACACAGAAGTAAAGGTACTATTGATCGAGAATTTTGATTTTTGGGAATGGAGAGCATAAAATCGATTGTGCCTTATAGCACCACCTTGTTAGCCTCCTCTACCCAAAGGAACCGTATTAGCACCCCATCCTTGAATATGAACATCCTTACCCTTGTTGCAATTTCGTCGATAATTAACAATCTTGTGGCCTACTTCCCCACAACCAAAATAAGCATTGGTATCCCTCAAGTAGGGGACACTATGGCCCCTACCACACTTTGGACACATAAGTCTAGGCATCACACTGCCACCCTCTTGGGGCCTTGGGGTAGTCATTAGCAAATCTCCCACTAGGAGCATGAGTAGAACCTTGGCCTTGGTGAAACTGGCCACCTTTGTGACTTTGGAACTTACCATCAAATTAGGCCCTCTTGGCCTCATGACCCCTTATCTTCCTAAATTTCTCCCCCTCCAATTGTTCGGTATAAGTCAAGCGGGACAAATCTGTGTCACTAGTCAACATGGCGGTATGATATTCTTCACTCACCAAATCGGATACACCCATCATAAACATATTCATTCTAGACCTCGAGTTGGCAACAAAGTGTGGAGCATATTTTGAGAGTTGATTGAACTTGAGGGTATACTCCCTCTCACTCGTAGATCCTTGGTTCAAGTTCATAAACTCTATCAATTTAGCCTCCCTAAGCTCAAGAGGAAACAATCGGTTAAGGAAAGCTACCTTAAACTCCTCCCATAGAACTATATTGTTGTTCTTATTCTCCTCCTTCCATTGAATGACATATTTGAGCCACCCCCTTGAGTTCGTAAGTCGCCAACTTTGCCTTCTCTTCCAACCTCACACCCATGATAGCCAACACTTTGTTAACCTTATCAATAAATTCTTGAGGGTTCTATCCACCTTAGACCCATTGAACTCCGATAGGTTCATCCTTATAAAGTCCCTCACCTGAGACAACAGAGTAGAAGCATGAGGGGCTTGTGCCCCTTAGTTGACTTGATTAGCCACAACTTCAGCTAGCAAAGTGAGAGCATCCCGGAGCTCACCATGAGCTGGTTGTTCCTCCGGTATGCGGGCTCTTCTTCCTCTTATGTTAGGCATGATCTAGCATAGCAAAGAACAATCATTAGGGGGAAACCTTACCTTAGCTTCTATAGCCTGACATAGAGTAAGAAGAAGGGAGACATTTCCTAAAATGTCTCATAGCCTCTTACTCATAGTTGCGGTGCACAACACAACCACGAATAAGACTCTATTCAACGTAGTTTGTTTGATGCCGAGGACCATTAACAACCTAGTGGTCTAATACCATGTTTGTCACGACCCAAGCCTAGGGCCTAGACGTGACACGGCCAATGGAAAGCCCGAAGGGACCCTAATCAAGGCTCTTAGCATATTATTACACATCCTTAGTCGCGGAAGCAATTAAACAAAAATAAAATAGAAAAAATAAGGAAAAACTGTGCTAAGGACATTTTTCATATCTTAAAGCATCATAGAGTCAAAGAGAGTCAAGGCTCATAGCATCATTATATAACTTGTCCGACAAGACCTCTAAACATATGACTTAGCGGGGGCCAAGACAAGCAACTGGGCCCACCCTCATAGTCAAAGCATAAAATAAACAAAAGAGAGTCTACACATAGCAAAAATCAAAAGAAGTATGTCCTCGAAGTTGAGGACTTACCAACTTGCTTTGAAAGATATTGCACTAGCCATTTGAAGGAGGAGGATGATCAAGTGGGGCTCCGGTTCCTATGTTATAACATCATGTAGGCATAAAGTATGTGTTAGTATTTTTGAAGGTACTAAGTATATAGGAACAAATGCAACAATAGGTACGCAACATAGTCAAAATGCATAATTAAGCAATAGATGATAATATAACATATGGCATGCATTAATGATACTTGAAATAAACATGCTTATGTATGGAACATATTACAGGTTTGGGAATAGACAATCATCATAGACCAAGAAACTTAGTACTTGGAATCTAAGGTAGACTACCCCTTAGAAGTGATTGAGGTACCAACCCCTCAATTGGTTGACGTACATGACCACCGTCCATTGGAAGTGATTGAGGTACCAACCTGTCATGGCTTACCACCCCCATTTGAGGTGATTGAGGAACCAACCCCTTAATTGGTTAATCGCTTATCACCCCCATCTGAGGTAATTGAGGCACCAACCCCTCATTGGTTGATACCTTACCACTCTTATCCGAGGTGATTGAGGCATCATCCCTCAATTGGCTATGGTTAACTCACAACACAATAGACACTACTCATGCAATCAATACATTCACATCACCCTTTTATCATCATAAAGTCACTTAAATAATATTCCAAGCATTAGGCCTTCAACAACTTAAGATACATTAACCGGACGTTTTATCAAAAACTTGGTGGGTGTGCGATACTAGTGTAAAACTATGCAATTCAAGAGTAAAATCATGCAAGTAATTCAATGTAAAACCACCCACCAACATTTGGTAATACCCTCATGCAATATACATAAAAACTCTTCATCAAATCTCAAGATACAACTAAGATTCATAGCACAAAACAAGCATAAACGGTCACACTTTTACAAAACCCCAACATAGTTCATAGTCAAATTCATAACAGAAGATCCATAAGTAAAATCAACTTAGAAACATGTAATTTAGGTAAAAAGGAAGCTTGGGAACCATGGTTGAAAGGACCCAATGGTTGAAACCCACATACCTTAACATTGGAGAATTACTTGATGAAGATTGTAAATGGACACTTGAAGCTTGAGTGAAATCCTTAAGATCCGAATGAGTTTTGGGACTTCAAATTTGGGGTAAGATATTTGTCTAAGTGTTTGAGAGAGTATTAGGGAATGTCTTGTATGATATGAAGGTAAAATATGGCTAAGTATAGGCATTTTCATGCATAGGAAGACTTAGGACCAAGACCCAAAAGTCTTGGACCGAACCAAAAATAACTAGGCAAAAATAATATTAGTCCGCGCCCTAGCCATGTCATGCCATGGGGTGAGAACTCATTCAGGATAAGGAATTTTTAGTAAATTGAAATTGTGATTCATTTGCTCTAAAATTAGGGTTATACCCATTTCACAATCAATTTTGCCACCTATTCAAGAATATGAAGTTGAATCTTTTATATCATGCACAAATTTTGAGATATATGGAAATTATGATTTTGGGCACTTTCAAGGCACATTTTCGAGTACTTTTTGGGGTTGTTTCACTTGTAGTGTTTGACCAAATCAATTTTATATGTAGATATCCTAGGATAGATAACAACGATATCTGCAATCATCCACCCAATAGCCTTCTTATACTATTTAAGTACCATGACAAGGCATTCACTTGTTCGTCATTCAGGTCTGCAACATCTATGACTTTGAAGGTTTTGTTGGTGCCCAAAAAGTGATATCTCAGATGAGCTGGAAGAGCCTTCAATTCTACCACCAGTGGTTCCTCTACAGATGGTTTAATGGGTGGTGACTCACTATTTTGTAAGTCCATCTCCAACTTGGTTTGGCGCCTAGAGGCGTAGGATACCCCCAATGCATTCACTATCTCCTCATAGTCTAGGATACCATCACTATCGAAGTTCATCAGTACAGCTTTCAAATTGTTGACACACAGTCTCATCTCAAGTGGTACTTCTGGCTCAATATCATCAATATTCTTAATAACAAAGACCACCCTCAAATCATCTTCTTTCTTTGCATACTGACCGATATTGAATATGACCTCCTCTTTTCCCAACCTAAACTTGAGTTGGCCCCTCTCCATGTCCACCAAGGTGCATACAGTGGCTAAGAACGGCCTCCCAAAGAGGATAGGAACTTTGAAGTCAACCTCACGATCCAGGATCATAAAGTTTGTGAAGAATATAAATTTACGCAGCTTGACAAGCACATCGTAAAGTATCCCCCACAAGCTTCTTCGTCGCATGATCAGCCATTAATGACTTCATGCTTGTTGGAGTAGGGGCTCCAGTCCTAGCTTCTTAAAGACCACAAAGAGTTTTAGATTTATGCTAGCACTAAGATCACACAATGCCCTTACAAACTCTATATCTCCAATGGTTCAGGGTATGGTAAAAGCGTCGAGATCTTCTCTCTTTTGAACCAAGGACCTCATAGCAATTACACTACAATGTTGAAGCTCTTGGGAGAGCTCCTGACTTACAGTGTGCTTCTTTGTGACTAAGTCCTTCATGAACTATGCATACCTTAGCATCTTCTCTAACCCATCAATGAGTAAGATGTTGATAGAGAGTTGTTTCAGCATTGAGAGAAAGTTCTTAAACTTACCCTCCTCCTCTTTCTTTTTAGTTCCCTTAGGAAAGGGAGGAGGAGGACTACAAATGGCCTTCAAATTCTGTGGTGCCTCTGCAATATCACTCACCCCATCTTACCACGATTATCACTGATATTCGCATCCTTAAGCTCAACTGTCTCCTATCGAACATCATCCTTATCTGCTGGTATGGGAGGATCAATAGTACTCTTGCCGTCATGAGTAGTAACCTCCATGTACTACCCTTCATTCTTTGGACTCTAATTGTGTTGCTGGGCAGTGTACCTCTCTGACGCTGATTTAGTTGAGTTGACACTTGACTGAACTGTTGCTTAAGTTGTTTGATAGCTACAAAATAAGACTCTATTTTCTAATTTATGTTGGAGATGTCCAATTTCATCCTCCTCAGAGTCTCATCCTATGTGTCGGCTTTCTTCAACAGGCAATCAAACATCTTCTCAACTCTAGAACTACTAGAATTAGTGTCATGATTGTATGGTGGAACATAAAGATGATTTCCGCCAATATGCATCTTTGTCTCGGCCCTGATTCCTGTCATAGTAACCTCCACGATTATCTTTGAAAGCTCCATCTCGATTATAGTTCTGACCTTGGTTTCCTTGACCTTGATGCTAATACTATTGATTGGACCATTGGGTGTTGGTACAGACACCCCCTATTTAATCAGCAATGAAGCATGTGTCATCCTCATAGTAGGGATCATCATACATGGGTGCTCGTAGAGGCTGATGAACAACTGCATTAACTTATTTCTGATTCTGCTTGATCATGACCTCTATGTTTGTAGGGATTCGAGCAAGCTCTTGCATAACCTCTTCATTTATTTTAGCTTGCTCTGAACCAATACTTGCGACACATGAACTTTTGCTAGATGATCTGTCTCTTTTCCCCTATGTATGATTGGTCTTGACCACCCTTTCATTCCTTCCAACGATCCTTACAAATTGTTGATCTAAGAACATTCCCCCAATAATGGTATCAACACAATCTTGACTATTCTCATCTCGGGCACGGTGGAAACATCTTCACCAAGGTATCATCAATAATTTTGTAGTCCAAGACACTTCTCTAGCACTTTGTGAACCAGTAACACACCACATCTTAAATACTAGTACTATGCAAATGAAACATGGTATGGTTTGGTCAAATTAGCGTCAATTTTTAAAAGTGCTTGAATCTCCAATTAAAGGGTGATATGTATGTCTAAC
>JAABOM020060484.1:0-11837 GCA_011800125.2 Solanum clarkiae
AGAATTCTTAACCAGACATTTTATCAAACATTTGATGGGTGTGTAATTCTAGTTCAAAATCAAGCAATTGAAGAGTGAAATCAAATGAGAAAACTTAAATGTAAATCAACCCACCAACACTTGGTAATATCCTAACATAAGATTCTTTGGAACCCTTCATCAAATCTTATAATAGATCATATATTCATAGCTCAAAACATGCTTAAACAGTCAATATTTCATGAAAGCCCAACATAGTTCATAATCAAATTCATAATAAGAGATACCCATAAATAATCTAACTTGAAAATATGGAATTAATATAAAAAGGAAGGTTGCGCACCATGAGCAAAAGGACCCAATGGTTGAAATCAACATATCTCAAATTTGGGGATTTCCTTGATAAAGATTTGAATGAGAACTTGAAGCTTGAATGAAATTCTTGAGATTTGGAGATGAGTTTGGGACACTTGAATTTAGATGAAATATTTGGCAAAGTATTAGAGAGGGTTTTGGGGAATGTCTTGAATGATATTTGGTTGAAAAGAGACTAAGTATAGGTGTTTTTATGTATAGGAGGGCATAGGCCCAAAACTCCAAGGCCTTGGACTGAAACAGTAAAATTGGCGACAAAATAACACTGGTTCGCGCCCTAGCCGCGTCTCGCCAAGGGCACAGATAGTCTCTGTTTTTCGTAAACTTTGAAAAATTAAATTTTGTTACAGTTACTCTAAAATAGGGGTTATACCCATTTCCCACTCAATTTTTCTCCTTGATCATGAATATGAAGTTGGATATCCGATATCACACACAGATTTTCAGATATATAGAAATTATGATTATGGATATTTTCGAGACACATTTTTGGGCACTTTTTGGGGCGTTTCAGTCACGACCCAAGCCTAGGGTCTAAATTTGACATGATGAATGGAGAACCCGAAGGGATCCCAAACAAAACTCTTAGCATATCATATACACATCCTTGGTTGTGGAAGCAAAATAAGACGATAACAAGTGTCAATAATAAAAGGAAAGTGGGACTAAGTGAAGTCATTCATGAGAACATAGTCATGATAGGAGTCGAGCTCAATCATAGATAATCATATTATCCAACAACTCCTCTACATAGAATAGAACGGGGGCCAAGATACTTCCCCAGCTCACCCTCAAATGATAAGTATCTAAACATAATAAACAAGTCTTACAAGAATAAATGAGAAGTGGATATTGTCCTCGGAGTTGAGGACTCACCAAAAGCTTTCTTCAAATGGGCCGAGTAGCCACATGGAGGAGGATGATCAATAGGAGCACCGGTCCCTACATGATGACATCATATAGATATAGAGCATGCGTTAGCACTTGGAATGTACTAAGTATGCGGGATGCAATGCAACAAAGATCATAAGAATAATAATCAGATGCATAATTATATATAATGAATATAATCTCAATATGACATGCATGATCAATGATTGTAAATAAACATGCATGTAAACATTCAACTTACTTATTATAATATACATATGTGGGAAGAGACCTTAACCGACATATAAGACCAAGCGAGCTACTACTTGGAATCCGATGCATGACACCCCACCGAAGAAGGTGTGGTCTACTTGCCAAGGTAAACCATACTTGACCCCACTTTGTGGGTAACTTGACCTAGATGGATCCACTAGTAAGCCATTTTAGGGATATAATATAATCCTGGTGGCACATAGTTTAGTGACTAAGACTTTATATAAGGACCCTTTGAATCGAGCCCCCACCTTAAGCCTCAATCGGTGCTAAGTCTAATCTCATAGAATACTTGAAATAATTATAAGTTTAATCATAACATGAATAACTTGTAAAAGACATGATAATGTGGTATGAATAACTCATTCACATACTTGACCCCTACATGGGGATATACCTTAACTAGAGGGTAGAAAACAATTCATATACTTGACTCCTTCTCATAGGTATTGCATTTCACATAAGGGTAGAAACTTGTAACATACCTAACCCCTACTAGTGAGCTTAGGTTGAACATGAGGGTAAAATAGTATTCATGCTTGACCCCTCAAATAGGCATAATTTGCTTATAAGAGGGTAGAATTATAGAATAAAGCTCAACTTATCACTTGTAAATCGTAGAAACCTTTCATGAGTTTAATACATACTTGGGAGCCCATAAATGTTATAAAAACACTTGTCATAACCAATATCTTATCAAAATCATACCATAAAGCATGATTGGGTTTAATAGACTTCATAATTTCCAAAATAATCCAATATCATGAACGTAAATGTCATGAATGATGTGAGGAAAGCAAGGGTAATTATGTTCAATCTAAAGAAAGCCATAATTAAATCCCCATTTGAAATCATAATATAATCATCCATGCATAAACAAGCCTTGGAAAGGGACATGCATATTCATAATTTCATAAATCCCATGTAAATCACCATTTTATAATGTAAATCAACTTAAAATCAGTAAACAAACATAACCCATACATTACTTGAATTTAAGGATCACAATAATCAAAACCCCAATTTAAAGTGAGCAAAGTCCATGAAAATGCTAGAAAAGTTTTAGGACTCTTTAGTTGAAAGGAGCCAAAGATCAAAACCATATACTTAGACCCAATGAAGAAATCCCAAAAGAATTTGAAGAAGATTGAATCTCCAAGCTTGAATCCATAAGAGTTCTTTGGAATAGGTTCGAGAGTGACTTGAGAGAATTAGTCTTGAATGAGGGTTTTGAATTAGTGTAGGATAGGTTTAGGAATGTAAAGTGGGGTTTAAAGGTCTTAAAAAGCCTTGGGGATGAGTCAAAATATCAAAAATACCCCAATAAAAATGCCCCTTTAATTTTTCCCCGAAGCTCCCACAGCTAGCTCCACGGGTCGTGAGGCCCTTCAAGGGTCGTGAAGACCCCTCATCTAGCCCAGACAGATTTTAGGAAGAAGGACATGACTTCTTTATATTTACTTCAAATGACGTGAAACCAAGTGTGCTGGAAAGATAATTCAAAGACCTTTAATTTGATAGGTCATGGGCCACCCATTTTATTTTGTGCTAAGAGATACACCTATTTAAAGTTGACCCTTCAATTAGTACTTATGTGAAACTTAGACAAAGAAGTTCCTTTGAACTTGGCTTGGTGTAGGAGACCCATCATGGCCTTAAACAATATAAATAAGCTTGAATTAAAGGCTTGAGAATGAACTTAGCTTGAGTTTGAAAATCCCATACTTAGAATATTTTTTAGCCAAAAGTGAGCGATACAGTTGGGTAACAGGGGCCATGTGGCTTCACACGGTCCGTACCACTGTCCGTGGCACCAACCTTAACTAAAATAAAATATTCCATGCTAAGAGTGAAGCAACACTTAGAATTCTTCTCCACTTAGAAGGCCACAGGACCAGTGGCAAGCCACACGACTCTTGTCTCTGGCCGTGCCCCAGCACTTATGCCAAACACTCAATATTCAAACAAGTGTGGCTCTACTGGAGGCCACAAGGCCAGTGCCAAGGCACGCCCGAATCGGAAAAATTGGGTGCTATCATAAAGCCCCTTAACCAGCCCATCAAATAAGTGGGGATAACACTTTGGTTTAAATTTTGTCCAAAATGATATTTTCAAATTCTGATGACTTCGTACGATATCTAGGTCACTACAGTCAAGATATATAACATGACTAAGGTTAGGATCGAATCCCACACGTAATATGGTGAACTCGAAGTAATTGCAAGCAAGTCAAGTGAATTAACCTACTTATCTCCCGGGAAGGGGGGAGGTTGTAGTTTGCAGAAAGTAAACCTAAACTAGAACGAGTGTTGTGAAACCAGTGAGAGAAGTAACTAGAGTATTGTGCTCCCCATGATTTCCTAAATTGATTTTACCAGATAATCATAATTTTTTCTAGTGTGTAGCATGTACAACGGTAAGTTAAGTTTACCAAGCCATTTGATCCAAGCGAGAGAAATTTCAGTACGTGATTTAATCCATCCCTACAGTGGGACATTACTAACCCTTACTTATTGCTCCAATACAACCTTCCCCTGATCCAGTTTGATTGATAGAGGGATCACATCGAATCCTGTTAATTGATCTCTTTTTCCCATTCATTACTACCTTGGCCCTGTCAGTAACTTTTGGGTGAGTTATAACGTTGTTCACCATTAAAAAACAATCAAAATGAAGAGAGGTAATTAATATATGCATGCACGCTTTCCAAGAATTATGGACTATCCGATTTTACTTTGTTAGTTATTTATGGTTCCCACAACCCTAGCGTAGGATTTAGCTATGAATAATTATTGTAGATGAAAGACTCGTGATATAAAATAATATAATTAACCACTTACAATGATAAAGTTAAGAAAAAGAAATCCCAAATTCTTCACTAGTAATCACAAAGTAATATTTTTGATATCAAAATCACAAAGATGTTTCTCAAGTATCTCATGTGTCTCTCTATCCCTCTCTATTCATTTCCTATCTAAAAAAACTAAGACATCTATTTATAATAACTAAAATACAAGTACAAAACAAAATAGAAAATCTAGATTCGATAGGCATCAAGATCGAGGTTATGGGCCGTACAAAGTTCTATGGCCCTTACCTGGGCTTCTTAGTATTTATTCTTCAAAATCTGCTATCACTTCCATGATACCTTTACACGAGCCGTATTCAGATTTATGGCTCGTATGGGGTTTCGTGTGACAGCTTTCCAGAAACTCCTCTAATTTTGATCCTCAAGGCATGAAACCTAATCGATGACTCATATTTTTACTGCTTGTCTAACATTTCATGGATGCAACTTTAGAAAATAGGCCCTTCATTGGATCTTGACCACGAAACCAGTCTATGGCTTGTGGAAGTTTTCACAGCTCGTAGAGTGCTTTGTACTTCATCAAAAACTTAGCATTTGCAAAACTTTCCCCAAAATTATGCCGATTATTGTAATCTTGAAAAATAATCATAAAAACACATCAGACCCACTAACATCGCTTTGAGAACACACAAAATTCTAAGTTTTAAACATCAAAACTGTTGTATTTTGACATCATATCACCTTCTCCCTTTGTATCAATACACCACCCAAACCCACACTAGAAGCATCACAATATACCACAAATGGAACTCCCTCCATGGGTCAAGCAAGAATGGGTGCTGAAGTCAACAAATCCTTGAGCTTTCAGAAGCTCATCTCACAATCATTCGACTATTGAAATTCCAAAGTCTTTTGAGTCAATCTAGTCAATAGGGCTGCTATAGATGCGAAACCTTGATAAAAACGTCAATAATACCCTGCTAAATAGAAGAAACTCTGAATCTCAGTCACGAAGGTAGCCCTAGCCCACCCATGAACAGATGCTACCTTGGTTGTATCAACCATAATACCCTCTTTTAACTCAACATGGCCAAGAAATGCAACGAACTCTAGCCATAACTCCCACTTTGAGAATTTTGCATATAACTTCTCTTCCTTCAATCTCTAGAGTATGATCCTTACATGATGAACATAGTTTGCCTTGCTCTTGGAATACATCAAGATATCATCTATGAACACAATAACAAAGATGTCTAAATAAGGCTTGAACACTTGGTTCATCAACTCCATCAAAGCAACCGGGGTATTGGCCAACACGAATGACATAACCACGAACTTATAATGCCCATAACGGGTCTTGAAAGTTGTACTCGGGATATCAGACTCCTGAACTCTCAACTGATGATAACCATACCTCAAGTTAATTTTGGAGAATACTGAGGCACCCTGCACCTGGTCAAGAAGATCACTAATGCGAGGAAAAGGATATTTGTCTTAATGGTCACTTTGTTAAGCTGGCGATAGTCAATGCACATACACATAGTGCCATCGTTCTTCTTGACAAATAATATAGGAGTACCTCGGGGGGATATACTCGGACGAATAAATCCCTTCTTCAACAAATCTTCTAATCATTCCTTCAACTCCTTTAACTTACCTGGAGCCATATGATAAGGGGAAAAATATGGGTTTAGTACCTGGCTATATATCAATAGCAAATTCATTATCATGATCTAGAGGAACACCTGATAAATCAATTGGGAATATATCCAAAAACTCACTAGCAACTTGGTGGTCTCCAATAATGGAAGTTCTTGAGAAATAGCCCGAACATGTGCTGAATATGACAAAAACCCTTTCCCCATTAGCCGAATAATGCCCTGAAGATAGGATCTAGGTGCTCTAGTCCATACCAATTAAGGCAAGTAGGGGCAAGATAGGGTCACGGTCTTCACATGACATTCGAGAATAGCATGATAAGGCAACAACCAATCTATGCCCAATATCACATCTAAATTAACCATATTCAACAATATCAAATAAGCAAGGGTATCTTCTCCCATAAAAGTCACAACACAACCCCGATACAACCAATTCATCACTAAAGATTCACCTATTGGGGAGGAAACACAAATAGGCTCGACAAACATCTCACACATAATATCAATATCAAAAATAAAATAGGCTGACACATATGAATAAGTAGAGCCTGGATAAAGTAAAACTAAAGCTGAATGGTGGCACACTGGGATTATACTTGTGATAACTGCATCGGGGCCTCTGCCTTAGGTCTATTTGAAAAAGCATAGCAAAGCTCTTCGCCTATCACTAGCCTATGGGCCACCATAAGCACCACCTCTCATTATATCACGACCTTCTCTGGCACCACCTCTCATAGCTTGAGGTGTGTCCTTAGGTACCACTTTTGGAGCTTGAAGAGCTAGCTGAGAACCTGTAGTTTGAGTAGGGGGTACATGTGAGGACAACGATGAGCCAAGTGCCTAACCTCATTACAATGATAATAAGCCTGTTCTCCCACCTTTGAGATGGCTGCCCTGAAAAGCCTCCACGCCTGGGTGCATTACTCAGCTGAGTAGATCTGGATCTATCAACACCTATGTGATGCTGGAAGAGCTGCCTGAACTACCCGACCCCTATGGCCTTACCTCTAAATCTCTCAGTCCCATGGGGGGTGCCCATTAAACTGTCCATGTCGACAGAACCTCTTCCTGCCACTCTGTCTATCCTGCCTGATTTGCTCTATCATATGAGCATAATCCATGTCACTCTGAAAAGTGCCTCCAGCCAACACCAAAGAAGCAATAGCCTCCCAAACACACCCTGCTAATCCCTTGATAAATCATCGAATCCTCTCAAACTCGATAGGAATATTAGACAAGTCATATTTGGACAATGTATGAAATGTAGCGTCATTGTCAGAAACTGACATAGGGCCCTGTTGTAGACTATCAAACTCATTCGAGCAGCTACCTCAAAGGCTGTACGGCATGAACCTCACTAATAATATCTTTGTAAACTGTCCCTTGGTCATAGTTGGAGATCCAACAGGTCTATGAGCTACAACTGACCTCCACCACTCCTTGGCAAGGCTGATGAATTATTATGAAGTATAGGCAACCCCGTGCACCTCAAGAACAGACAGATTACACAGGCAATCCTACCAGTCTAATAGAAAATCATAGGCTCTATTTCCAAGGGTGCCATCAAATTGTGGGGTAGCTAACTGCACAAACCTCTCAAAGATATTTTGCTCCGCTATAGCTATGATTGGGCTGTCAGAAGATGGTTATACCATAAACAAGGGAGGTGTAATAGATGTGGCAAAAACCAAACTTTAAAATTGAGAACCTGAACTTGACTTGGATATCTAAGGCGGAAACATAGCAGTCATAGGAGAATCTAGGGGAACTATAGAAAGACCAATATGAATCATAGTCGACTGGCCCCATTTGAGGCCTTATATGGTTGGTGTTATCACTCTCCTTTTGGCCTTTTGGATGTTTGAGCCCTTAAAGTCCTGGTCGTATAGTACAAATTTGCTTCAGGAGGCTTTATCCATGGTTTGGCTAATTCAAGATAGGTTGAGGATAGCTTAGAGTCGGCACCAGAGTTATGCTAATTATAGATGCAACCTTTTGTGTTTTGATGTTGGTAACCAAGTGTTTCTATTGGTATTGTTCTTAAAGGATGTGATAAGGTTTTATAGGTGAGGTAAACCTATCCCCCAGGCATATTGGGCCATTTGATATTTTAAGGAGGGTTGGTGCAATTGCATATGAGTTAGCTCTCCCTCTAGTATTTTTAGTTATACACCCAATTTTTTCACATCTAGATACTACGCTGGTATGTGTAAGACAAGTATCATGTGTTGCAATACGATTTAGTTGAGTCGGATGATCACTTGACCTTTGTTGAGGAGTCGGTAGTCATTTTTGCCAAAGGTATCAAACAACTTTGCTCCAGAGCCATACTTGTGGTTAAGGTCCAATAGAGACATCGACCAGTTGAGGAGGCTACCTGGGAGATCGAGCGGGACATGCAGGAGAAGTACCTCAACTATTTGATCCTTCAGGTATTCCCTTATATTTACTTTCATGGTCGAAAGTTATTTTAGTAGTGGATGTTGTAATGATCCTCCAAGTCATGTTTTGTGTACTGCATCTTTGTGGCATTTAAAGTATTTACATAGTGACCTCGGGTCATTTATGATCTATTGGCTCTAATAGCTCGGTCGCATAGTCGTTCGTTTGGATGTTATGCAGTTTTTCATGATTAAGGCTTTTATAGCTTGAAAAGTTAATTTCAAATTAAAATGTGGATAAATGGCCTCAAAATAGAATTGTAACAGTTCTATGTACTCTGAAATGGCCAAATTAAGTTAGAAGTATGGTTGGCTCGAGTACTGAGGCTTTTGATGCGAGTTTAAACCATATTTAGCATTTTAGCTTCACAAACTGGTCAAAAATTGACATTGGTCAATATTCTCATAAAATGTGCCCAAATAAAAACTTGAATAGTACAGTTTTCTTTGAAACGTCGAGTCTGGTTTAGAATGACCTTTCACTCAATTCTCGAGGCTTCCAGACTCTTTTCGAGCTCCTCGGTGGAAATTGATTAAAAATAGCCTTGGTAGTAGGACAAAATATTCAGTTGTAGTGACCTCATATATAAATTTCAACTACGCCATTGAGTCTAAAATGTCAAATTTGGTAGGGTAGCAAGTTCATTTGCACAGGATTCAGAATGAATCTCAAGCACCTAGGCGGAGACTTTAAAATGGGAATAATTTGCTAGTGTGTTGTATCTACTCACCCCCACCTCTATAAAGTTAGCCATTTTCAACACCTGGTTCCATCATCATGTGACTATTTCTTCTTTATTTTGAGCTCAAATTGAGTGATTCAAAGGTTAAAATTGAAGGAATATTTGAGAGGAGTGCATTGGTAAGCTCAAAATGTGAATTGGAAGCTTCGCTTGAGGTGAGTTTTGCATTTTAGCTGTTGTCCTAAGCTACTTTCTGAGTGAATTTTTCTAAAACTTTGAATAGTGATTTCTTAGTCATTTTAGATCCAATTGAGTGATTTTTTTACAAGAACGCATTGGTGTGATTGGAATTCATATTTGAAGCTTCGTTGGAGGTAAGAATCATAATTTAGCTGTTGTCATAGCTCATTTCTTAGCTCCATTTTTAGAAAATTTGGGGGATGATTTCTTGCTCATTTTAGGTTTGAATTGAATGATTCAAGTGTCTAAATTGCAGGGATTTTCGAGGAGAGCATGGTGGTGTGGTTGGTTTTGACAGTTGGGCCTTTGTTTCTGATAATTTTCTGTAAATAGTTGCCGCCATATTTGTCATTCTTTTGCTAAAATTGAGTTTTTCTCATTTGTTAATGTTAAGGTATTTTTGTTCTTCGAATTTCATTCTATTTTGGGACATGATCTTGGAGAGTTAGTTACTAGTTTTAGTGGTTAATTCTAGGATTTCAAATATGGGTCACACATTTCTCATTTTTGACTGCGAAATTAGCCTGTTTTCATTTCTTGAAATTTTAGTGTCATAACAATCATTATAGCATTATAGTTTTTTTTGGCAGCAGTCAGAGGCTATCCACCAGGGGAATATGCTAGCAGAATAGGTTGAAGTGTGCATGTTTGGCCTATAGGTAAGCTATAGCCTCCCTTCTTCTAGATTGAGTTTGTATATGTAAATGTACTTGGATTCACATGAATATTTGGTGAGAAATTAGTTGCAATGCCATGCATGTTAAGATTCCTAATTTGATTGTTATTGAGGCCGACAAGTACTTGCACTATAATTCCAGATCATCCATGCTTGTTGTTATTTTATTTTAGTTGAGTTGTGATTAGTCTAGTCTTAGACTAGTGATTCTATAGACTCGCATTGTTTTAGAGCCAGTAAGCTAATTGCATCTACCTAGTGTGACTCAAGAGGCGTAGGTTCTTGTAGACTGCTATAGCAGACTTGAATTTGTAGATTGAGACTTAGATAGGAAGTAACATCATTGAGAGCTTGATTATCCATTAGTCTTATTTTATCTCATTTGAACATCTTCGTGGTGTATCGAGATCCATTTGTCTTCAGAGGTGATCATTGGTTTTGTGGGAATTCTGGGGGAGGCCGTTCATGGTAAGAGGCCCATTGGAGCATGTTTAGCCTTAGTCTAGCCTTAGTCTAGTGATGTCGCAGACTCATATTTTTTTATAGTTGGTAAACTAATTACATCTGCTCAGTGTGACTCAAGGGGTATAGATCCTTGTAGATTGGTATAAAAGACTTAAGTCTGTAGATTAAGCCTTAGATAGCAGTAACATCATTGGGAGCCTGATTATCCATAAGTCTCATTTTATCTTATTAGAATATCTTTATGGCATATCAGGATCTGTTTGGCTTCAAAGATGATCGTCAATTTTGTGGGACTTTTGGGAGAGCCCGTTCACGGTTAGAGGCCTAGTTCTACCCCTCCCGCTATTATCAATTATTTATCCTCTTTCCATGGAATCGATAGACAGAGTTTGGTTATTAATTTCATCATGATATCTACTATGAACTCTTTTAGGGATTAAGGTTCGAGTCACGATCGGGTTAGAGGTCACTTGTACCTTTAGGAATTGGAGATCTAAGTTACATTTGTGGTTAAAGGCCACCTGCATTATCCGAGACTAGAGGTTCGAACTACAACCTAGTTAGAGGCTACTTGCACCTTCAAGAATTAAAGGTCTAGGCTATATTCGTGGTTAGAGGCCATTTGCATTATCTGAGACTAGAGGTCCGGGCTACGGTTGGGTTCGGGGATTAAAGGTTCCAGCTACATCTACAGTACAAGGCCATTTGAACTTTCAGGTATTAGAGGTCCGAGTTTTGTATTGCCATCTATTAGAGTTCGACAGTGTTTCTACGTGCCAACTTCTACCTTAGCTTTGTGCGGGTATACTTCATGGGTCTATAGGGCCCCTGGTGGCGTATAGATTTTAGGTTGCTTGCATCTTACACCTGCATGCATACCTTTGTTGCTCTTATTTGGTTTTGTGATACTATGTGCTAGCTTTTTTGTCTATATTTACTGTTCTTACTTAGTTGGCCAATGATGCCTACTATCTGGTACTCATACTACACTCTACATCTACTATGTGATGTAGATTCGAGCATGAGTCCACGGCATTGATCTTTTTTGGCTAGTCGCAGTTATCTCCGGAGTGTTGGATGAGCATCTGGCGTTCTTGGATCATTTCAGTCTCCATTTGCACTTGTGGCACATGTTTTACTTTTTGAGACTAGTCTTGTATTTGTATTTATGTATATATTATTTTGGCCTAGTTAGAGGATGTATATTTTATCATGGTAACTCAGTACACATGACTCGTTTTGGAGAGGGATTCTTTTTGGTCGTTTATATTATATGTGGTTGTTTAGTTTCTTGTTGTTGTTGTTGTTGTTGTTGTTGTTGTTGTTGTTGTTGTTGTTGTTGTTGTTGTTGTTGTTGTTGTTGTT
>JAABOM020060485.1:0-11837 GCA_011800125.2 Solanum clarkiae
TTAAATTTAATTATTATTATTTTATATATTTATTTAATATTAATAATAGTGTAAAATAATAATAATATTCTCTTACCTTGTTAAAATGAATAGATTAAAAGATATATGTATATATATGTTTTAACATCGAAAGTGAGTAAATAAAACACAGGGCATTAGAAAAAGTAGTAATGCAGCCCAAATTTAGATTGTAAATATCGATAATGATTATGTTACTTGTTAGAACAAGAATGATGATAGTACAAGGAATCCGAAATAAGATTGGTTTAGAGACACGTTCTTCTATTCTTGAATCGGTGATTTCACTTTTTGTCATGGCCTAAAATCAGAGTGTGATGGCACTCACCTAATCCACCAAGGTGAGTCAGCCCAAACCTGAAGAACCAACATAATAATAAAAGTGTAAGATAAAACAGTCTAACGTAATAGATAGGCATAAGGAAACCAAAACTACAATCATCCAAGAACTGACGTCCCATGTACAAGCCTATAATAATATAAATACTCAAGTGAAAATACAAATCTCAATGTTTAGTCCTCAAATAAATAGAATATAACATAAACTAGAATCCTTGAAGGCCTACTAAAGGGACAAACAACTACCTCTCGAAGCATCTAAAAGCTCAAACCGAAATCTAGAAGTCTAATAAGAGGGACCGCTCTCACAACTTACAAAAATATAGCAAGGGATGAGCACCAAACAACATGGTACTAGCAAATGGAAACTAACCTAAGGCAAAGCAATGAGGAACACAAGTACTCCTATCCTCACAAGCACATACGGCCGAACTGTATACCTTCACTCAGTAAAGTCCCAACACAATACAATATACAATAACTCGCATATAAATATATGCATCACATAGCATCAATCCCAAAATATCCAACTAAATATACAGAGTCAAATGGTACATTAGATATTCCATATCATAAACAAGTTCAGATTATTCCCAATTGGCACACAACACACCAATAATAATATCATAAATGAATGATATGAGATGGAGTGGATGCCATGAGATGTAAATCATGCAATGTCAAGTAATCGTGATATATGTCTGTCTTATGATACACATCTGCCTGATAAACTCAGGTCGGAAACCATGGGGGCGACACAAGGACCATGTATCCATGAACGTTGCTGGCAATGACTTCGACCAATGCTCACCCAATCAAAAATTACCTCGGCCACAATATCAACTAGCATATTACCTCAGCTCACCGGCAGAAACCTTGCCTAATCATCGACTGATACTGACCTCGCCTAATGATCGAGAGGTAGCGACCTCGCCTACCAATCCCCTTGTTAGCTTACTCATCTCTCAACTGTAGCAATCACAAGTATCAATGCACAAATAGTAGTAAATGCAATGTACACAGTCTCAATTTCATCACAATTTTAATATCATCATCCCAATATCAACACTGTTTTAGTATCATTCACATCTCAATATACATATCATCTCGACATCAATATCAAATAATTCACAAGATCATACTATCATGGATCCAAAATTATCTCACAAGTCAAGCTTTCACAACAAGAACAAGTTCTCAAACCGAAATCTCATTATCAAATCTTATGATAATACAATTCTATCCTAGAATACTCACTTCCACACACATAGGAACATTCAAGGTTCAATCATACTTAACAAAAGGTTAGAAGTTCATCTGCCTTAGAAAAAGTCTTGTATCAAGTCAAATTCACAGCTTTTCCTTTCCTCGATAATCCAAATCACCAGAATCTATTCAAATATGGCATCACAATCACATAACGAATTCAATGACACTAAAATCAATCAATTTGGGTAAAAAGTGCAAAATAGTCAAAAATTCTATGCCAAAGAAAGTGCTCGAAATCTGAAAATCAATACATGAAAATGTTCGCCAAGTATTAAAGATCTCAACCGTGAAAACCATTTTGAAAATAGAGTTAAAATAAGGTCAAAACAATCAATTTAGCATTAGAAATAATATCCAAAGAATTACCAATTTCTACTATTAAAAACCCCAAATTCAAGGTTAAAAACACAATTTAATCAAAGAAAATTAAAAAAATAGGTTAGAAAATAGTTACTTAATAGATTTTCCTTGAAATACCTTGAAGAATCTCTAAAAAATAATACTTGAAATATTAAAAATGGTGAAAAAATTAATAAACCCGCCACTTAAATGAGCTCACTGTTTTAGAAAAAATTAATGTTCCGTGAACGCAAGGATCAACAGGGACCAGCACTTCGCAAACGTTGGAATCTCTCCGTGAATGCGGAGGCTAAGGAAATGGATACTCTGTGAATGCGGACCCACCTCCGCGAACGTGGAAGTCTAGAGACTTCACACTTCGCAAATGCAAAGCACTAGGTCACCTGCACCAGATTGCAACAAACACAACATAGGAAAATCAAAAATAGACCCTCGATTTATTTGGAACTCGATTTACACAAATCAGACATGGAACTCTATAGGAAATGACGTTTTGGACTCACTAAACCATCAGAATTCGATTATGAAGTCTCCTCAACTCGGAACCCAAGAATGATCGTTTAAACTAGTATAGGAATCATATATCCAAAATAATCTCAAGAATTCTAAAAATTATAATGAGATTAATTCTAGCGTCTGTTTCACTATCCGGAACCACTGGAACTATTGAAATTTTGATCTGGGCTTTTAAACTTTGAATATTGATCAAAGTCAAATTATGACCAAAATGAACTGAAAATATAACTTTGATCCTTAAATCTCTGTTTTAACTACAAATTTAGTTTTATATGTTCTTCTAGATCGACCAGATTCGACATTTTGGAGCTGATGGAATCAGCAAAATTGCATTCTCACACTCGAAACTCAAGATGACTTCGAAACTCGAAATTTCCAAATTTAAACCTTTAGAAACTTTCTTTAGCAAAACTTCAACTTTTTACAAGATTTTTAAAATTTAACTTTTAGACACAACAAAAAATGACCGAAGACAACTTTTGAAAAGGATATAATGATAATTTTATTGAAAATATCAAAAATAACCTTCGAGGTCATCGCACCTTTTGATTAATGTCTCTCAAGTGTTTTCAAGGGACAATATTCTTTTGATTGCTTATCTTTTCAAAGAAAAGAAACTCTATTTATAGGACCAAAGTTTTGAAAAAGAAGACTTTAATTAAATTTATAGGTTCATGAATACAATAAAGAAAATATGTATCTTCCAAGAACCTATAATGTATAAATAAAAATGAATATTACAATTCACATTCATGTATTTTTTTATAAATTTTCAGAAACAAAACTTTTACTGAATGAATTTATTTCAAATTTAATTGGAACACTAACTTTTACAATCTCCCACTTGTTTCAAGAAACTTTTATCTTTAAAAAATTTAAAAAATATTTTGAGACATTAATCTAGCAACATGCATCAACAATAGTGTCTTTTGGACTTGAACTATTAGCTAGTAAAACACTTTCTAAATCATTCACTACTTAGTGAATGAATCTTGAACTATGTGATTCATTGAGTGAAGTAGAAAAATACTCCACACATGTCACTATGTTCTGGTGAAAATTGAAATGCTTTGACACATTACAACTATGTGTCTTGAATCCTACTAGCTATGTTCTTTAAGAATTTTTTATCTTTGAAAATCAAAAAAATATTTTGAGACATTAATCTAACAATATGTATCAGCAATAGTGCCTTTTGGACTTGAACCATTAGCTAGTAAAGACTTTCTAAATCATTCACTGCTTAATCAACGAATCTTGAACTATATGGTTCATTGAATAAAGTAAAAAAAAAAAAACTCCATATATGTCACTATGTTCTGGTGAAAATTGAAATCCTTTAATACCTTACAACTATGTGTCTTGAATCCTATTAGTTATGTGCTTTAAGATTTTCATGTTAAAAATCTTATTGATATGGCATTCACTTCGTTCTTAGTATGGTAAATTCATGAAGACTAATTTTGCATACTTCGACCAAATAGTCTATGAATTTTATTAAGGGAAATCAATTTTATCCTCCTTTATAACAAAGTATCAATGAATCTATCAAGAGTATTCCTACACACTTCAATCTAAATTGGTTTATAGACTTATAAAGAGAATATGATTTTATCCTTCTCTTTTATAGGTATATTGATAAATCTATCAAGGATTTCCTTAGTAACCCCAACGGAGATGGGTATTAGAGATTTATTAAGAGAAATGGATCTCAATCATGTACATCTACTTACTTTATTTTTTTTTAAAGAAAAGGTATTTTTATTAATGTTCTTCACAATTATAGCTTTACTTGTTTTTCCCTTTGGACCCAAAATTACATCATTAGGTAGGGTTACAATAAAGTATAACTTATTTACAATAGGCTTTATTCCCATCTCGTTACAAGTTTCTACCACTATCTCTTTACATAACCCTTTCGACAAAGGATCTGCTAAATTAAATATGGACTTCATATATTGAAGTGATATTATGACTTCCACCAATAATCTTTTCACATGATTGTGTTTGACACGAACTTGTCTAGATTGTCATTATAACAATCACTTGAAACTCAAAATATAACAACTTGATTATCACAATAGATAGTCAAAGGTGGAATTATCTTACTTTGTAATAAAATATCCATTAGTATATTTTGCATCCAATCAATTTCTTATCCGGCAGGAGACGTAGCTATAAATTTTGAATCTATGGTTGAATGAGTAATACATGTTTGTTTCTTTGATTTTCAATAGATTACTGCTCGAGTCAAAGTAAAAATTCAAAAAGTAATAGATTTAGAGTCATTCAGATTAGAAGTCCTAGTAGCATCACTATAGCCTTCAAGAACTGCTGGGAGATAGAAGAATATAGGACAACGTTAATTATTCCCTTTAGATATCTTAAAACACGAATTAAGTTATTCCAATGTTCAATTTTGGGATTACTAATAAACTTTCTTAAAGTTCTTATCACATAAGCAATATCTCGCCTGGTAGAATGCATGGATTACATAAAGCTCCCAACAATTTGAGAATATGACAACTGATCAAAAGCATCACCAAAATTCTGTACTAGTTTAATGCTTGTGTAATAACCCTTTTTATTTTTAATGAAGGGTTAATTGGTAATTTTAACCATGAATAATTTTTATGAAAAAAGAGCAACCCAACCCTAAAAGAACCAGTGAGTCGTTGACTAGAAAAAAAATCAATGCAACTTTTTATTCTTTTCTCTTGGAAGAAAATATGCAGCTATTATTTAGGGAAACTCATACGTAGAATCAATTTGATCTTTGAACCACTATATTGGGTGACAAAGTACACGTATTTTCTTATTATTGTGTGCTCCTGTTAGTTGAAAACATATTCACCAGAATTTTCACGAATTAGGTTTAGCAATAAGATTAAAAATATATTTACTTTTAATTTATAGTCTAAGGCATTGGGTATTAGGGTTTAACCCTAAACTTGAAGACTAGAGATACTGAGACTTGGGTTTGGCCAACATAATTGATATTGATAATCAATATTTGTTCATAAATTGAGGCAAGTAGGGGTTGTTTAGGTGGGCGTTCTACGTGTGCAAGGTGGTGGAACTTATCATTAATAAGATAAGTGAGACTTTAAGCTTTAGTGCTTGCTTTTCAAATAAGCTTAAAAAAAATATATTTTTCTCTGTCTAGTGTATGTGTTGGGACAAACTTGTGCTTGATATAGTTGATGTTTTTTTATCAGTCCTAGATATGCTATTTTTGAGAATAATATCAAATATTTTCATGAGTTATATGTGGTGTGATGCTGGACATCCTTTCGTTATTACTGTGATGAGGTTACTAGGGGCATACTTAGCTGTCGTCATATGTTAGAGGCATACCTATGCTGCCATAATATATTAGGGGCTTTGTATAAACTCTCATAGTATATTTTTAGAGCATTATACATGCTGCCATGGACTTATTGGGGTGATAGATTGATCTCCTTTGCTGTTGTTTATGAGAAGTTTTTAGTGTGGATTGAATTGAGATTTGTAGTGACCTTTTCTGAATATTTTTTGAACTTATTGAGCTTATTATGAAGTATACTCTTGTGTATATTATTTATGTGTACCCGTTATGCAAATGTATTTTATAATTCTTGTTCTAGGGGTATTAAAGTAGCGAGTCAAGGATCTTACTGGGTTATATTTATATATAGTTCACTCCTTACTTGCATGTCAATGTAATACTGTTGCAGAGGGCAAAACTTGTTGTTGACGAGTTCGTTTTCGTGGACTCTATTGCTGAGGTGAGCCTTCGCATTGTTCATGGAAGCTACTACTTCAGCTCTATCCATTATAGTTTATGTTTTTCTTCTTTTGGGGTTTGTATGCCCAACAATTAAACTCATATCACTCTATCAGATGCCCCATGATATTATTGTGGGATTTGGGCAAGTGATATTTTTGTTAAGTGACCCTTTTCCTTTCATAAATAGATATGTGATTTTGGTTTACTAGTTACTCTATTGTTATGAGTATTAATGTGTTTTAGAGTTGCACATACTATATTGTTAGTGCTTGGATATTTGGTTCTCCCGACAAATGGTGTGGGTGGGCTCCAGTCGCATTTAGGTGGTATTCTGGGATGTGACAAAGTCGGTATTAGAGCCTAGGCTGTAAGTCCCAGGTCATGGAGCAGTGTTTGGTAGTGTCTTTCATAGGAATGTAAGCGCCCATACTTATGACCTTGAGGCTACTAATTATTTAGGATGTATTCTCTTTTTCATTCCTTATTTACGTGTTGAGTTGAATCAAGTTTAACTTTTAAATATTTTTCGCAGATAGCTAAGAGGCGTGGCTCTTCCTCTGCTGTTCGATCTAATGCAATTGTTGGACGTGGTGGGAGACATGGTATTACCTCCACTGGTAGTCAGGTAGGTCTCATCCTACTAGAGCTCGGACTAGGGCATCTGCCACTCGTCAATCAGGAGTTATGAATGAGGGATAGAACTGAGCAGTTGCCCCAGAGCAAGTGTATGAACAGGTTGTTCAGGATGCCCTACAGACAGTGCAAGTTGCTACACCTACCGTTGCTTTACCTAAAAATGTTGTGATAAGTTTGTTGAATGTGTTAGAGGCGTTGGTGCCTAATCAGGGTAAAACCCCAGCTGCTCAGAATATTACCCAAATGCAAGAACAGGATTAGTTGAATGTTGATGCGACTCAAACACCGCATTGGCATCTCAACAAGTTGGTCATCTAGTTGCAACTTTAGGGCAACCTAAAGATCTTAAGAATTTTATGGACCTTAATCCACCAGAGTTTGATATGACACCAGCTTCTATTGAGCCTCAGAAGTTCTTTGATCATTGTGAAAAGATACTTACTACATTGGGGTTGAAGGAGACTCGTGGTGTGAAATTGACCACTTTTATGTTCTCAGGATCTCCAGAGGTGTGGTGGACTTCTATTCAGAGAGCTAGAGAAGAGGTCACCTGGTCACAGTTTATAGCAACGTTTAAGGATAGGTTTATTCCATTGAGCAAACAAGATCATATGAGATGTCAATTCCATGATCTGCATTAGGGTAATATGATAGTTACAGAGTATGAGGCCAAGTTCATTGAATTGTCCAGGTATGTCCCTTTTTTATTGTAGATCCAACGAAGAAAGTGAGAAGATTTGTGGATGGGCTAGAGCACCGTCCCTGTGGTCCTGTGATACGATATGTGCGGAATGATACATATTCGGATGTTGTTGACACTGCTCTTCGTTGAGAATCTTATTGGGAGATGGAGAAAATCGAGCAAGAAAAAAAGGCACGTAATACAGGTAGATATAGTGGTGCTTCATCTGGAGGAAAGAGTGGATTTCATCGTAGGGTGTCTAGGCCTACTCAGTCAGATTCAGTGGTGTAACGTTCTAAGAGTGGTTATCCGGTTAGACAGGGCCAACAACAGATGCAGAAGAAGGGTGATAATTCTTTCCAGTATGGATAACATCCAAGGTGTTCTGATTGTGGTAGGAATCACAGTGGTCGCTGCTTTGGTGTTGGTGGTCCTTGCTTTACTTGTAGTGAAAGAGGTCATATTGCCAAATTTTGTCCAAAGGGAGATTCTGGTACTAGTCAAAGCTACTACACAGGTGTAGAGAAATGTGGAAGATACTCAGACTCAAGCTAGGGCTGTTTTACAAGGTGCTCGTGGACAGGGACGACAGGGTGCACAGGTTGCTCAAGGAGCAGGTGGACCACTGAGATTATTTGCTATGGCCAGACAGGATGTTGAGGGATCTAATGTTATTGTCACATGTATTACTACTATCAATTCTCATGAGGCATATGCTCTTATTGATCCTGGTTCTACATATTCATATGTATCCTGTCTTTTGCTATATACTTAGAATGATGAGTTGAGACTCTTAATGTGCCATATATGGTTATGACTCCAGTTGGAGAGACTTTATTAGTGGGATAGAGTGCATAAAGATTGTGTTGTATCTGTGCAGGGCAAGGAAACAATAGTTGCTTTATTAGAGTTGTTGCTATCTAACTTTGATGTAATAATGGTCTTGAATTTGTTAGCATCATGTTATGCTTTGGTTGATTATTTCTAAGCTAGTACATTTTAATTTCCCTAGAGTAACATATTTAGTATAGAAAGGTGTGACTCCTCTAACACAGGGAAAGATAATATCTTATGTAAAGGCACGTCAAATGATTAATCATGGATGCTTTTGTTTTATTGCTACTGTCCATGATACTCGAGGGGAGGATGTTACTATCAATAATGTTCCATTTGTGTGACAATTTATTGATGTGTTTCCAGAAGATTTATCGAGGCTACCTCCAATGAGAGAAATTTAGTTCAACATTGATTTAGTGTCAGACACTCAATCTATCTCTGCACCTCCATATCATATGGCTCCAACTGAGTTGAGAGAATTGAAGGTCCAACTCCAAGAGCTACTTGATAAGGAGTTCATCAGGCCTAGCGTATCACCTTGGGGTGGCCCAGTGTTATTTGTGAAAAAAACGATGACACTATGGGAATGTGCATCATCTATAGGCAGTTGAATAAGGCAACAATCAAGAATAAATATCTGTTACCTCGTATTAATGATTTGTTCGATCAGTTGGAGGGTACTACTCACTTTTCCAAAATTGATTTGAGATCAGGCTATCATCAACTTAGAATAAAGATTGAAGATATCTCAAAGGTAGCCTTTCGAACTAGGTATGGGAACTTTGAACTTTTGGTGATGTCTTTTGGATTGATTAATGCACCTGCAACATTAATGGACCTTATGAACAAGGTACTCAAGCCATACTTAGACTAGTTTGTGATTTTATTCATTGATGATATTTTGGTCTACTCTTGAGATGAGGCTAAGCATAAACATCATTTTAGATTTGTACTGCAGAAACTTAGAGAACAAAAGCTCTATGGTAAGTTCTTAAAATGTGAGTTTTGGTTGGGAAGAAGTTCCTTTTTAGGACACATAGTTTCACGAGAAGTGATTCAAGAAAGGTAGAAGTTGTTCGAGATTGGCTAGGACCTAATACTCCTATAGAGATACACAATTTCTTAGGGATAGCTGGATATTACAGACAATTTGTAGAGGCTTTCTCAAAAATAGCCTCTCCATTGACACGTTTAACTCAGAAAGGTATGATTTTTCAGTAGTCAGATGAATGTGAAGAGAATTCCACAAATTAAAGACTGCATTGACTACAACTCCTATTTGACCTTACCTATAATGGAGGGTGGCTTCACCATTTATTGTGATGCATCTAGAGTCGGATTGGGTGGTGTCTTAATGTAAAATGGTAAAGTGGTGGCATATACTTCTTGACAACTAAAGACTTATGGGAAGAATTATCTGGCACATGACTTAGAGTTGGCCGCCATTATATTTTCTCTCAAGATATGGCGTCACTACCTTTATGGTAAGCTGTGTGAAGTCTATACTGATCACAAGAGTTTGCTATACATATTCAAGCAAAGGGATCTGAATTTGAGGCAACGATAGTGGTTGAAGCTACTTAAAGATCATGATCTTTCTATCTTATATCATCCTGGAAAGGCAAATGTGGTGGCAGATGCTTTGAGTAGAAATTGCTTGGCTTGGATTGCTGTTGAAAAGTGACCAATGGCTAGGGATATTCAGTCTTTATACAACTAGGGAGTTCGAATTGATCATACATTTCCTTCTTACAGGTATGGTGGTGCAATCATCCTTAGTTGGAGAAGCCAAGGCTTGCCAATATGATTATCCCCAACTTGCTAGATTATGAGATCGAGTGCAGAGTGGAGGCATGAAGTCATTCTCAATTGTGCGAGATATGGATATGAAACTGGATATGCATGGCAAGGGAGTTTAGCTTTGACATGGTAGATTGTGCATTCCAATGGTGGGTGAAGTAAAGTGGCTAATACTTGAAGAGGCTCATAGCTCGCGATACTCCACCCATCTAGGTGCTTCGAAGATGTATCAAGACTTGCATGGTTTATACGGGTGGAAAGGTATGAAGTTTGATATTTTGAAGCATGTAACTTGTCGTTTGAATTGCCAACAGGTCAAATATGAACATAAAAACTTGGTGGAGTAATACAAAATGTGATTATCCCAGAGTAGAAGTGGGAAAGGATTACTATGGACTTTGTTACGGATTACCGAATACTTTCAAGAAGCACGACTCAGTTTAGGTGATTGTGGAAAGACTCACAAAATCTACCCATTTGATACCAGTTTGGGTTACTTATACCGCAAAGCAGTTAGCAGACATTTACCTTAGAGAGATAGTTTAGCTTCGTGGAGTGCCTATTTCAATAATATCAGATCGACGTGCACAGTTCACTACTGAGTTTTGGAAGTCTTTTTAGAAGGCGTTTTGATCACAAGTTGAGTTGAGTACAATATTTCATCCCCAAATTGACGAACAGTCTGAGCAAGTTATTCTGATCTCGGAGAAAATGCTTAGAGCTTACGCAATTGATTTCGATGGACATTGGGATGATCATTTAATATTTGCAGAGTTTGCTTATAATAATAGCTATCAATCGAGTATATAGATGGCACCATATAAGGCTTTATAGGGTCGCAAGTGCTGATCACCAATTGGATGGTTTGAACCTGGCAAAATATAATTACTAGGTCCATGTTTGGTTCAACAGGCTTTAGAAAAAGTTGCAGTGATACGAGAATAGCTTCGGACAACATGAAGTAGCAGGAATCTTATGCAAATAAGAAAGTCCATGACATGGAGTTCATGAAGGGCGAAAAGATCTTTTTGAAAGTTTTTCTCCTATGAAGGAAGTTATGAGATTTCATTGGAAAGGTAAGCTAAGTCATAGATATATTGGTCCTTATGAGATTTCAGATCGGATTGGATTGTTGGCATACCGACTTGCTTTACCTTCGAGATTATCCTCTATACATCCTGTATTTCACGTGTCCATGCTTCAACAGTATGTTCGTGATAATAGACATAAGATTAATCTAGAGAATATGGAGCTTGATGATAATTTAGCATATGAGAAAGGTCCGATATTTATTCTGGACAGGCAAGTACGACAACTGAAGTTGAAGAAGATAGTTTCAGTAAAAGTGTTATGGCGTAATTAGGGGTGGATTTAGGAAGAGCCAAGGGGTGTCACGTGACACGACTTCTTCGGGAAGATTTACTAAATACACAGAAGGTATATATTAAAAATAAACTATTAATGTTTAAAAAACATAAAAGGACACTTCTTACAGCAAATTGCTTCTAGATTATGTGGTTAAGGCGTCTGTAGATGGCTTGAACGTCCAGAGTTTGAATCCCCTTAGCTAGTTACCTCCCTTCTCTCTTTTTTCCCTCTTAAAATGTGCAG
>JAABOM020060486.1:0-11837 GCA_011800125.2 Solanum clarkiae
CGGTTAAATACTGAGACTTCAAAATTAAACAAATATCAAACTATTTAAACGAATTAAAAAATTGACAAAAATATTGAACAATCGAATTAATTATGTTCATCAATTTTTATGTGCACCCATAAAATCAGGATTAATTCATATATTTGCATGTGTATTCCACTTGACATATACTTGTTGTTTTAAGTTAGTTTTAATAAAGTCTACTTTAGACATAATATCTGAAGTTTTATATGATTAATATTCATGCATATATGTGACTACTGTTCAATTATTTTTGCTTGAACATCAAATAGAAATGCATGAGGGTTGTTCAAATTTTTCAGGAGCAATTTAGAAAGGAAAGGTAGAATAATGACTCTTCTTTAGTGGATTTGATCCCTAAGTCAATTAGTCATGAAGATAACAACATGTTGAATAAAATGCCAACCATGAAGGAAATCAGAAGGGTGATTTTTACTCTAAATGGTAATAGTTCAAGTGAACCTGATGGTTTGAATGGACATTTTTATCAAGTCTGCTGGAATATTATTAAGGCTGATGTGGTGAAAGTAGTCACAACATTCTTCAAGGTATGATATTACCTATATCCATTACTCATACTAATTTGGTGCTAATTGCAAAGAAGGATAGGGTTGCAAGCTTATTTGATTTTCAGACCTATAAGCCTTAGTAACTTCATGAATAAGGTAATGTCAAGAATTGTGCATATAGGCTTGAAAGATACTTAATCTTATCTCAGGTAACCAATTCGATTTCGTTAAAGGAAAAAGTATATCAGAAAATGTTCTTCTAGCATAGAAAATTGTAGTGGATATAAAGATGAGAAGCAAGGTGACTACTGTAATTATCAAATTGGAGATGAATAAGGCTTATGATAGAGTGGAATATGACTCTCTGTTTGCAGTATTAAGGAGAATGAGATTTGATGAGATAGTCATTGACCAAATATAGAGACTGTTGGCTAACAATTGGTATTTTATTTTGATCAATGGACAAACTTGTGAAGTTTTTCATTTTACAAGGAGTTTTGAGTAGGGGAATCCTTTATCTCCCTCTTTGTTCATTCTAATGGTTAAGGTCCTATCGAGGGCCTTAAATAATGTGTTTATCTGTGCGGGTTTTTAGGGTTATGGATTACCAAAATGAAGTTATTAGATTAATTATTTGTCATATGTTGATGATACGATTATATTTGTTAAAACAGTTGGTATCACTCTGGAGTTTCTTATTAAGACCCTGAATGAGATCGGATAGAAAATTAACAAGAAAAAAGAGTTTTCTATGTTTATCACAAGGTTTCACATAAAGCTATTAAAAGGGTAGAGGAGTGCACTGGTTTTCATAAAGGAAAGTTCCCTTTGACATATTTGGGTGTCCTGTAGACTATGCTGAAAAAAGGAAGTCTCACTTTTCAGACTTAATCAAGAATATCCAATCAAAGTTACAGGCTTGGAAAGGCAAATTGCCCTCATTTGGAGGTAAAGCTATTCTGATTAGTAGTGTGCGGCAAAGTGTTTCTATTTATCAATTTTTTGTGATCATTCCTTTTAAGTCTGTGATAAATATTTGGGTGGCATGAGATGAGGTGTGTTTACCCAAAAAGGAGAGTGACCTAGGATTTAGATCCTTATTTGAGGTATTAGGATCTCCTTTTGCCTAGTTATGGTGATGTTTTAGAATCAAGAAAATAATATGGTTTAACTACAAGTGGAATAAATATTGCAAAAGATATAGACTACATATGATTAATTGGAATGGAGGCTCTCAAACTTGGAAGCATATATTGATTGCTAGAGGTCTTTTTTATCAAGAGATCTGGTGAAAATCGACTATAGATATAGCAGTCTCAAGTATGATAATTAGACCCAAATGAGTGCTTTATACTATCTGCTTTCAGTCACCTAATCTTCTGAAGTTATAGAAAAAGGATATGGGAAGGTAATGATTGATGTAAATGGAATAAGGGTAGGATCAGACATATTATGACTGATGATGTAGTAGATCAAATTATTAAAGGCATTGAGTCTAAAGAGGGGATGATAACCCTATCTGGATGCTTACAAGTTCAGTCAAGTTTTCTGTTAAATCATCCTGGGAAGCATTAAGAACCCCAAGTTCATCATAAGAGTATTTTGAGAAGATATGGAGTAAAAAAATTCCTTTTAAAGTGTCTTTTTTGTGTGAAGGATGCTTAAAAAGAGAATTTCTATTGGTGAATTTTGGAGTAGGAAAGGTCAATGTGAGGATGTTTTGTGTTGCAGTTGTGATTTAAGGTAAATAAAACCTACCAGTATCTTTTCTTAACATATCCTATTGCTAAACAGATCTGGAAAGCTTTTGCAGGTGGGCCAGGAATTCAGTGTCCTTTTTACTTCCTAAAGGAAACTATTTATAAATGGTGATATGCAGATTGTTCCAATAAACTTAAACCTCTATATAATGTTATACATTGCTTTATATAGGTAATTTATAAAGGAGAAACAAACTTAGGCATGAGAATAATTTCATTTTACATGGTATGATGGTGAAGATTAACATATGCTTGCATAGTTTAACAAGGTCTTTATTCCATTAGTTAAGGAATATCCCTGACAACTGGTCTAATCTAGTACAAGTTTTGAAAAAGTACAAATCGATTATTGTTCCCAAATTAGTATGTTGAAATTTACCAAGGGAAGACTGGCTTAAATATAATATAGATGGAGCATCAAAGGACAATTTTGAGCCTAGTGTTGTTTCTGTATAATGGATTAGAGTGGAAAGTTTGTCTATGCTGCAGCTCATAATTTAGGTGTTAAATCAAGCATAGAAGCTGAGTCATAGGCTATAAATGAAGGTCTGAGAGTGTGCATTCAACAAGATTGGTTACTAGTAATCTTAGAAGTGGATTCCTTAGTGGCTTACAATTGTTTATAATGGATTTGAGATTGCCCTTGGAATGTTAATTTGAAGTGTAGAAAATAAATAAGTAACGGAAGCGCAAAAATGTGGAGTTACAACATATATGGATGGAAGAAAACAAGGTTAAGAATTTTTTTATTAACCTAATTTTCTGTTTTTCAGGTATGATAGTCTTAATTTATCAATCCATACAGCAAACTCTAGATCAGAAAAAGACACTAATACAGCTAGATGCATAACAGGAACTAAATGTTCGAATCAAGAAGATGTAAAACAATCGACACATAACAGAAATGTGCAAAAGAAAATAAGCAATTTATAGAGGAAACAAGTAGAAACCTGTTGGTCTTGATTAAGTCCTAGTTGTTGGTCGAACAATGGTATCAACTCCATTTGGGGTTCATCCTGTTGATTAATAAATCAGGATGAACTTGAGACTGACAAATCTAAGAAAGTCACAAAATTAAGGGAACTTATCTGAATTGGGATAATCTGGAATAGAAAACAAATCTATCAGAACAAGAAGTACAGTTTGATTGAAAAATTCACCAATTGAGGAGATCACTTTTCACTCGGCGATAGTGAGTTGAAGAAGTCTTTACTGGACAAGACTCCATGGCATCAGTGAGATCTTTAATGCGTTAATGGAATCTATCTAAGCCCAGAAAAGAGAGTGACGTGTGAGCTCAAGGGTGTCATCGTATGAACATGCATGGAGATATCTATCATTGTAACAATGGAGAGACATTATAGATCAGCGAGTATCGGAATAGAAAAGGAACGGACTTTCCAATGTTGATAGATCTTTCTAGATCTGTGTTTTTCCTATAATTGTTCTTTTCTTTACTTTATTAATTGGACTTAACGTACATTTGTAGAAGTTGGCTCAATTTTTGAACTGATGGACATTATTTTATTATACTAATATATTGGCTTTTTCCTTTCAGAAAGAAAAAAACAATATTTTAGCCTTAATTTTAGCATTTCATTTATGAGTTGTCTTCCTTTCCTCTATTTATTTCTCCAAATTAGCATATAACTCCAAATTAAGTGCATTATTTCCTCTTTCATGAATGATTTCTTCTTTCATTCTTTTCTTTCAAGGATGATTCTTTACCCAAATTCAAACTCAACGATGCTATGCTTCCTCTCCCTTGCATCTATAGAGCATCGTCATTATTGACTCATGAGGATTTATGAAACTCCATCGACAATCAGGAGAGAAAATTTTAAAGCTTAAGTTCAAATTACAGGTTTATGAAATTGTAATTAGCTTTAAATGGGTAATATTTTGAAAGATTGGATGTATCACGAGTAGCTCATATCTCGAATTTGAGATATTTTTGTGCAAATTTTGAGATAGCTTTGGTGGATTTGTCAAGAAATCAGACATACCTATACATACATTGTATGTACTCATGTATCAATGAACTTGTATATGCACTGTATTCATCTATATGAGTGTATTTCTTCACTTATAGACATTTGTATCAATTTATTTGAGTGTATTCGCGACTAGTTATAAATTTTTGTCAATTTATTCAAATGTATATGATCATTGTTTATACTTTTATATCAAATTCATTTGTTTGTTTTTGCTACTGATTATACATTGTATCAATATATCAAATGTATTTGTTCCTTATTTTTCATTTTATATCAATATGTTCAAATGTACTTATAACTTATTATAAATTTATACAAATATTTTCTAATATATTAGTCTATTTATATATATTTATAGCATATATGTATTCACTATTATAAATTCTCTAAATTAATCTACTTTGATCAATTTGATTTTGAGTCAAGTGACCAAGTTGAAGACACAAATGGATAAAGAATGGCCGGTAGCAGCACAAAATAGCCTTTTCGTATTCTTCATTGAAAGTGCGCACATTGGATGGTCAATTCCCCAAGCCTTTATATTAGGTTCTCCTTCTACAGTTTTATTTGTCTTTCTTATTATAGTTATCTTTATTTATTCATTATATTATTTTAAATTATTAAATAATATTTATTATAAAATTAATAAATGATTTGTCCTTTTATATTTATTTATTTATTTATTTATTTTTATTATTAAATGATACTAATTTTCAGTGTTTAGTTTACTCATATTTAATAAAGGTGATTTGGTAAAATTACTCATATCATTTACTGCTTCATAATTTTTGTGTCAAGTTAATAATAAATAACTATTATCGGACTAAGAAAATACTATTTACATCTTCAAATTCCTACATATATATTGACCCTCCACCCACACATCAACATACATGCCAATTCAAATTAAAAAGATTAATCATGACATCATAATTTGAATTATATAATTTTTTTTAATTATCATGTATATTAAAATAATCAAGAGAGAATTAACTAATTATTTTTTCATCTTTGTTCTTAATATTTATTATTCTAGATTTAAGAAGTACGTATAAAGCATATGTTAGTTAAACTATACTCCTAACTATTTTTTTTCGTAAGGGTAATACAAAATCTTATCATGAATTATGACAACTAAAAAGGAAGAAAGGAACAGTAGTGTTTTACGGCCATTAAAGCTAAGTAAGTTTTTTCCATACTAATACTCTAATTAGTTAACTATTCTCATTTTGTTTTATGTGACAATGATTGACTAAACAGTAATGAAGCATATCATTACGTGTAAATATTAGAAATTAAAAGTTAAATTATTTTGAAATATGTATCAATTTTTACCATTAGGGCATTTAGTATACGTAACATGACCCAAGTATACTTTACATATACACTCTACAATATTGGTGCTTGTGTATATATTGTGTATATGTATGCACATTATATGTATAATTATCAAGTGCATATTGTATGAATATGTATAGTATATGTATGTTATTATGAAATACACATTATCTATATATTCTATAAACATTTTATAAGCTAGATGACGTAAAGATATTCGTGCTCAGCCCCCTATCGATTTTAATACAATTACATATTTTATAAGAATTTACAATCTTTATTTGAAGCTCAGCCATCCTTCTGAATTCTGATTATCGACGATAATGGGCCAACTTGCTAAGCCCATGTTTTATAAGAAGAAGGACCTTTTGAAATAGGACTGGCCCGTTATCAGTCTAAAGATGAAAGAAAATTGGAAAAACTGTCTAAATATACAACTTGTCAATTAGTTAACCATCGTCATTTCTACTATATTTATTAATTCTTTTTATAGTTTAAAATAATTGCATATTATCTCACTAATTAATAATCTTATATCATATTCAAATCAGATACATTTAGATACATATATTTCTTCTACCAGTTACACTCTGAAATACAGAAATATAGGAAAAGAGGTGAGCAAGGGAGAGAGGCGATCGAGAGGGACAAGAGCGAGCAAGAGGAGAGAGGCAAGAGAGAAGGGAAGCGAGCAAGATCCAAGACACGTATGAATTACATTACATATTACATATTATATATACATACATACATACATACATACATACATACATATATATATATATATATATATATATATGTGTGTGTGTGTGTGTGTGTGTGTGTATATATATGGGGGTTATCAGACACATTCTGAAGTACATATACATAAGACGAAACGCAAGCGAGATAGGAGAGAGGCGAGTAAGAGATTGAATATATCCCAAATGCATATGAACTCACTTGGATAAAGTATATCTAAAAAAAATTACACCTAATAATTTGATTACATTTATTTGAGATATAGATACATGTTTCTGTTGATTGAAAACTGACGCAAATTATAATTTAAAAAACTCATGAAAAAATATGTAATTAGACCCTAAACTAGTGGAATATATATTGTTTGCCCAAAAAAATTATACCCAAAGATCTTTAAAATAGGTGGAGATATGAGTGTTGAGTGGATGAGGAGAAAATAATGAACTTGAAGTGTCACTTACAAAACTAATTTTTTCTACTTTTTTTTTTTTTAAAAAAAATCACTTTGTACTCGTTTTTAAGTAACTTATAATATTTCTTAAAATATGTTGACTAACAAAAACATTTTTCCAAAAAATATATTTCCTCCTTATTAGACATAAGGGATGTTTGGTTTGAATATAAGTTATGATGGAATAAGTTATGTCGGGATTAATAATAATGGAATAAGTTATGTTGAGATTATTTCTTATTGAGTGTTTGGTTGTTGGATAAATTTTAAGAATATATTGCTTGTTTACAAAAGTACTTTTACTTTATTAGTTTTTAATGTATTTTCTTTGCTAACTTTAGTTATTCAATATTCATTTTTAAAATAAATATTTCATCTTATTTAGCTTAAATATTTTTAGGTGTGCATTTCCATAATAATATCATATGCATTTAAAAATAAAATTTTTTATTTAATTTACAAGTAGAACCAACATTTTAAAGTTTGTTAAAGTAAAAAAGAATTTATAAAAAATTAAAATATAAAAAGCATAAGAATTAATAAATAAAAATTATACTATACAGTGTAATTTATTAACAGAAAATATGAAAAAATATTATAAAAATAAAGAGTGAAAGTTGTGAATAATATTATATATTGTTTAAAAACAATGTAAATATACAAAGTGCGGTATAAAAAGGGTGTAAAAGGATATTCTTATCATTGACCTTTTTTATCCCAAGATAAGTTATCTTGGAATTAGTATAGCACCCAAAAAGAGAGATAACTTATCTCGGTACTATTTATTAGTTTGGGGATAAGTTATCCCACATTTGCCAACCAAACAACCATTTAAGTTGCCACTAAATTTTTATCTCAAAATTATTTTTAGTTATCCTTCACACCAAACGACCCCTTAGTATTAAAATATCCTAAGAATCTTATAAATTAAAAAGAAGAAGAAGAAAAAAAAGTACACAAAATAGATCAAATTTGAAATTATTTACCCTTAATAGACTCAATCCAAACTATTTACCTTTAGAGACTGTTTGGAAGGACACTCTGACAATTTAATTTAGTGGAATTTGGTGTAATTACTGTTGAAATATGATAATATTTCTATCATTACTAATGTGTGAAATTAAATAAAAAAACACATGTGTGTCAAATGTGGTATGCTAGTCAAAATTAGGCTAACCTTACGTAAGTCAATAATGGCCAAATCCCATGTGATAAATGTGAGTGGCTATAGTTGTTGAAATAGTTTAAGGGTTATTGTAATAGTTAAAATCCTTGCCTATATAAAGCCATGGTAAGATCATTGTAAGGTATTCCAATTTCAAGCAAAGTATTTCCTTCTTAAATTCTCTCTTCATTATTTCTATATTTTCTCTTATTTAGTTCTTTAGTTTTTAATTTAGTAGCACTATAATGGTTTAAATTCCAACAAGTGGTATCAGAGCACAAGTCGATCAACAACGGGCACAATTTCGGTACGACGCTAGCACAATTCCAGCACTAACTCAAGCACTATTTCAACAATAGTTCTGTTCAAAAATACTGCCATGGCCTCATCAAACTCAAATCAAATTATTCCCGTTTTTAATGGAGAAAATTATGATTTTTGGAGTATCAAGGTCAAAACAATCCTACGAGCTCATGACTTATGGGAAATGGTGGAAAATGGAATTCCACAGCCAGCAGATCCAAAAGAAACTGCAAGTGCGGGAGAAACTCCTACTACCGGAGACCCTTCAACGGGTTCCTCGACAGACTCATCGAAGAATTGGCATAAAAAAGATGCAGATGCATTAGCCAAAATTCATGCAGCTATCTCAGACTCTATTTTTCCAAGAATTATGAATTCTACTTCGACAAAGTAAGCTTGGGAGACGTTACGAGATGAGTTCCAAGGCACCACCAAAGTACGGGCCGTTAAACTTCAAACTCTTCGAAGGAATTTTGAAAATCTCCGAATGAAAGAAGGAGAATCTCTAAAAGATTTCTCTTCAAGAGTTACTGAAGTTGCCAACCAGATAAAAGCTTATGGAAGAGGTAATTCAGATCAAACAGTGATTGAGAAAATCTTAAATTCTCTCACTGAAAGGTTTGATTCCAAAGTGGGCATCATAGAAGAGACTGAAGATCTCTCTGAACTCACAGTTACAGAATTGATGGGTTCGTTGCAAGCTCATGAGCAACGAATTTCTCTAAGATTTGAGGCTACCCATGAAGGCGCTTTTCCATCCCAGCACAAGAATCGTTTTCCACCCAAAGAAAAAAGATTCAACAAAGGAAAAAATGACGCAAGCAATTCCAAGGAAGGTGCAAGTTAAAACAAATTTCGTCCTTGCAAAATTTGCAAAAGAATCAACCATCTCGAGAAGGATTGTTGGCACAAAGGGAAACCTTAATGCAGGATTTGCAAGAAGTTTGTTCACAATGATCAAAACTGTAGATCCAAGACGAGCCATCAAGCCAACATGACAGAATCAAAGGAAGAGGAGTGTCATCTATTCTATGCTTCTCAAGCTACCATCGTGAAAGATGATGATATGTGGCTAATTTATAGTGGTTGTACTAACCACATGGCAAAAAACAAAAATTGCTTCATTAGTTTAGACACAACAATTAAAGTACCAGTCCGAATTGGTGATGGAGCATCCATAGTGTCTGAGGGAAAAGGCACAATTGCTGTTCAAACCAACAAAGGTATGAAGTTTATAAAAAATATTCTTTATATTCCTGAACTAGTTCAAAATTTACTCAATGTACCTCAAATGATTATGAATGATTATTCATTATTATTTGAGAATAACACATGTGCAATTTACGATCCGAAAAAGAAGATGATAACATGTGTCAACATGGAGAATGAAATGTTTCAAATCCATTGGAACCAAATCATTGAAAATTCATTGGTGACAAAAGTTGGCGGAGACACATCACTTTGGCACAAAAGATTTGGGCATTGCAATATCAAAAGTCTTAAACTGCTCTTTCAAAAATCCATGGTGAAAGATTTACCAGCCATTGGTGATATTAATGGTGTATGTGAAGGCTGTCAACTTGGGAAGATGCACCGACAACCATTTCCAACAAGCAACGCATGGCGAGCTTCGCAAAAACTTTAACTGGTGCACACAGATGTTTGTGGTCCAATGAGAACTCCATCATTGGATAATAGCAGATATTTTATCTTCTTCATTGATGATGTTACCAGAATGACTTGGGTCTACTTCCTCAAAGAAATATCCGAGGTGTTCCGGACATTTCAAAAATTTAAAAAGTTGGTGGAAAATAAAGTGGCTGTCAAATTCAAACTCTTCACAGTGATCGTGGCACTGAGTATACATTAATAGAAATCAATAAATTCTATAAGGATGAAGGTGTGGAACGACAACTCATTGTTGGATACAGTCCACAACAAAACGGTGTTTTAGAAAGAAAGAATAGAACAATCATGGAAATGGCACGATCTATGCTAAAAGACAAAGATATACCAAATAAATTCTGGGCTGAATCTGTTTTTACAGCTGTTTACCTCTAGAATAGATGCACTACAAAAGATGTTTCAGACATGACTCCACTTGAAGCTTGGTTAGGGCACAAGCCATCAGTCAAACATTTGAAGGTGTTTGGTTGTATTTGTTACATGCATGTTCCAGCACAAAAAAGGCACAAGCTGGAAGCAAAAACAGAAAAAGGAGTTTTCTTGGGTTACAGTTCTCAATCCAAGAGATACAGAGTATACAATATGCAGATTGGTAAAGTCCAAGTAAGCAAAGATATAACATTTGATGAAGAATCTTCATGGAATTGGCAGAAAAAATTAGAAAAAACAAACTCACCAAGGAGTGGTGAATCCTTATCTTCAAAATCTCCAGTTCAACCACCGCAATACAATATTGCAACAGAGAGAGTGCGCAGACAAATCAAGCCACCTCAAAGGTATGTTGATCAAGAATTTTGTGAGTCTTGTCATTATGCTATTCAGGAATCAACTAGCTATGATGAAGCTGCTGGGCACCAAGAATGGCGACTTGCAATGGAGGAGGAGATTCGCATGATTGAGAAAAATTAAACCTGGGAATTGACTGACAAACTAGCTCACAAGGATGTGATCAGAGTCAAATGAATTTATAAAACTAAATTAAATCCAGATGGCTCAATTCAGAAGCACAAGGCCATATTAGTGGCAAAAGGGTTCACACAACAATTCGGAGTTGACTATAACAAAACATTTTCCCAGGTTTCACGACAAGACACTGTGCGAACCATTCTTGCTCTTTCAACTCAGAAAGGTTGGAAGGTATTTCAGATGGATGTCAAATCAGCTTTCCTTAATGGAATTTTTGACGAAGAGATCTATGTTGAACAACCTCCCGGATTCAAGCTGGAGGAGGAGGAAGAAAAAGTCTTGAAATTGAAGAAGGCATTTTATGGGCTTAAGCAAGCTCCACGAGCTTGGTACAACAGGATTGACTTCTATTTCAACAAATTCAGTTTTAGGAGAAGTCCAAGTGAACCTACACTTTATGTAAAGGCTCAGGAAGCAGATATTTTAATTGTCTCTTTATATGTTGATGATCTCATAGTCACTGAAAGAAACTCCAACATGATCACAACATTCAAAGAAGACATGAAGAAAAAATTTGAGATGACAGATCTTGGTCTTATGAGTTACTTTCTTGGCATAGAAATCAGCCAAACTGAAGAAGGAAATTTCAGTTGTCAACAAAAGTATGCTAATAATCTGCTCAAAAAATTCAAAATGGAAGGAAGAAAATCGGTAACCACTCCACTCGTTCCAAACGAGAAGCTGTTAAAAGAAGATAGTTCACCAAATGCTGATGAAAGGCTATACAGAAGTCTGATTGGTAGCTTACTCTACCTGACTACTACTAGACCAGACATTATATTTGCTATAAGTCTCCTATCAAGGTTCATGCAAAAATCAAGCTAGATCCATTTTACTGCTGCCAAACGACTACTCAGGTATGTCAAAGGAACTGTAGATTTTGGCATCTGGTACAAACCA
>JAABOM020060487.1:0-11836 GCA_011800125.2 Solanum clarkiae
ATGTGTATTTTTAATTAGCCAACCCTCCACCCCATACAACAAAGATGGTCTAACCACCATTCTGTAAAACTTACCTTTGAGTTTAGGTGGTATCTTTTTGTCACACAATACAATAGAGGCAAGCCTCCATTTAGTCCATGCTGCCCTAATACGATGTGTGACATTATCGTCGATATCGCCACTACTCTAGATGATGGACCCCAGATACTTAAAGTTTTCCCTCTTGGGGATAGGTTGAGTGGCAAGCTTCACATCAATGTCTACTCCATCCCTCGCAACACTGAATTTGCACTATAAGTATTTAGTTTTTGTTTTGCTCAGTTTGAATCCTTTGGACTCCAAGGTGTGTCTCCAGGCTTCCAACCTATCATTAACTTTAGTTCGAGTCTCATCAATCAGTCTATGTATCTGCAAATAACATACACCATGGTACCTCCTTTTGGATAGATCGTGTCAGCTCATCCATCATCAAGGCAAACAGGAAAGGGCTCAACACAGATCCTTGATGGAGTCCCATCTCAACAGGAAAATACTCCGAGTCTCCTCCCACCGTTCTTACCCGAGTTTTGGCTTCGTCATAATGTCCTTAATCGCCCTGATATATGCCATTGGAACATCTTTCACCTCTAGACACCTCCATAGGACATCCCTTGGAACTTTGTCATAGGCCATCTCGAGGTCAATGAACACTATATGAAAGTCCTTCTTTCTTTCCCTACATTTCTCCACCAACCTCTGAACAAGATGAATTACTTCAATAGTTGACCGCCTGGCATGAGTCCGAACTGATTCTCCGAGATAGACACTACTCTTCTCACTCTCATCTCCACCACTCTCTCTAGACCTTCATAGTGTGACTTAACAACTTAATACCCCTGTAATTGTTACAGTTTTGGATATCTCCTTGTTCTTGTACAATGGAACCATTATACTTCTCATCCATTCATCATGCATCTTGGCAGTTTTCAGAATAACATTGAACAGTCTAGTCAATCACTTTAGAAACGAATATAATTCTTACTTTCTAATATATCACAAACTCGTTAATCATATAAGTTGTTTTTAAATAAAAGATTATACTTCAATCATCATACTATGCTTTCTTTTTTAGGCAAGTTATTTTCTTCTTTATATTTATAAAACTTAATTGGTTCACTAAATTATGCTATAATCTAAAATGGTAGAAGGAAAAGTTAGTACTCAGAACATGCAATGCACCTTTATTTGGGAATACATTAATTTCATAGCCACAAATTTTATGAATTGAAATTTTATTTGTGATAGAAACAAAAGTCAAATTAAGATGAATATTTTACTAAATTTTCATAAGGAAAAAACTTTTTAAAAGGCATTAATAAAAAGGCATATCTTTATCTTGAACAAATTTATTTATATATCAATATCTATTCAAGTTTTCTTTTTTTTTAAAAAAAAAAAAGAAGGAGAAGGAGGAGGAGGCGAAACTTCATTTTATTACTTCGATAGATAAGAAAAAATTTTAAGCTAATATCCTTGAATTTTTTTTCTTAAATTCTACAAAGAGTAAGTCAATATAAAATATAAGTGAAAATGTGAGAAGAAGGGAGACAAAAAGATGAGAAATAAAAGGAGAAGCAAAACATAATTAAAGGAAATGCAAGAATGAGGGTACACATGAAAATTGAACCGTAGAAATTATTATGGAAAATAATGAATGGTTTAAAGATAAGACATTCTTACTATATAAGGCATCGAGGAGATGAGTAGAATGCAAATTCTAGAAGGAAGAAGAAGAAGAAAATCCCCCTCTTCTTCTTTGTGAAAAAAAATATCGAAAACCTCCAAAAAAATTATTCAAAGAAAAAATTAAAAAAAGTGAGTTTTGTAATTATAGAGAGAGAAAGAGGGAGAGAGAGAGGACATGGATAAAGCCAATGTAAAAATTGTGACTTTGCTAGTTTGCCTCTCTGTTGGAGCTTTTTTGGTGAAAGCTGAGGATCCTTACCTACTCTTTGAATGGAATGTCACTTATGGCACAATTTCTCCGTTGGGTGTCCCCCAACAAGGTATCTTAATCAACGGACAGCTTCCGGGGCCCAGGATCAATTGCACATCCAACAATAACATTGTTGTCAATGTCTACAATAAGCTAGATGAGCCCTTACTCCTTACTTGGAATGGTATCCAACAAAGAAAGAATTCGTGGCAAGATGGTACCGTAGGAACCACATGTCCCATCATGCCGGGTACAAACTTTACTTATCATTTTCAAGTAAAGGATCAAATTGGTAGCTTCTTCTACTTTCCTGTTACAGGCTTGCATCGTGCATCTGGTGGATTCGGTGCTATCAATATTCATAGTCGTAATCTTATTCCTATTCCTTTTGACAAACCTGCTGATGAGTACAATGTCTTTTTGGGTGATTGGTACAATAAGGGACACAAAGCCTTAAAGAAAACGTTAGATGGTGGACGCACTATTGGGAGACCCGATGGAATTCACATTAATGGAAAGTCCAACAAGGTGGGCGACAAAGTAACAGAGCCGCTATTCAGCATGGAAGCCGGCAAAACCTATAGATACAGAATGTGCAACGTCGGCATGAGGACTTCAGTTAATGTCAGGATCCAAGGCCATGCCATGAAGCTAGTAGAGATGGAGGGATCCCATACTGTGCAAAATATCTACGACTCTCTTGACATCCATGTTGGTCAATGTCTTTCAGTCTTGGTCACTACTGATCAAGAGCCTAAGGACTATTACATGGTTGTTTCTAGCAGATTTTTGAAGCAAGCCATCTCTTCTGTAGCCATTCTACGTTATACAAATGGTAAGGGTGTCGACTCAGTATCATCCAATCTCCCAGCACCTCCACCAAATAACACTGAAGGAATTGCTTGGTCCATGAATCAATTTCGCTCGTTCAGATGGAACCTCACCGCTAGTGCTGCCCGTCCCAACCCTCAGGGATCATATCACTACGGAAAGATCAATATCACTCGCACCATTAAGATTGTCAACTCAAGGAGCCAAGTAAACGGAAAGCTTCGATTTGCCTTGAACGGTATCTCCCATGTGGATACTGAAACCCCGCTCAAACTTGCTGAGTATTTTGGAGTAGCTGGAAAGACTTTCAAGTACGATGTGATGGCTGATGAGCCTCCGAGCAGCAACAAAGTCATGACTATTGCTCCGAATGTGAAAAATGCTACCTTTCGTGATTTTATAGAGATTATCTTTGAGAACGAAGAAAAGACTATCCAGACTTATCACTTTGATGGATATGCATTTTTTGCTGTAGGAATCGAGCCTGGAAAGTGGAGCCCTGAAAAAAGGAAGAATTATAATTTAGTAGACGCAGTGAGCAGACATAGCATCCAAGTCTATCCAAATTCGTGGGCAGCAGTGATGACAACATTTGATAATGCAGGAATGTGGAACTTGCGATCAGATATGTGGGAAAGAACCTACTTAGGACAACAGTTATATTTTAGTATACTATCTCCTTCACGATCCCTGAGAGATGAGTATAACCTCCCAGATAACCATCCTCTTTGTGGTATTGTCAAAAGTATGCCCATGCCAGCTCCATACAAACCATAGATTAATAAATATTGTGTAATATTATAATAATAATTAGTAATAGAAAGGTTATAAAAGAAAAAATGACTTCTTAATGTATGTATGCGCATATCTTCTTACATACATACATACGTGTATACATATGTGTATACACACATATAACTAGACAAAATAAATAGGTAGAGAAAAAAAGAAAGAAAGAAGACAAATAGTAAAGCAATAATTTAAAATTTTATTATTTTTATCTTTTGTCTTATGATTAATTATAATCAGAATCAAAATAATTTATAATATTTAATTTGGCATACATTTATCAACTCACTAATAAGTCAGATTTCTCGAAATTTCTTTAATTTATTTTATATTTTTACTGTTTGAACTGCTTAATACTTGATTCCTCCTTTTTGTATGTATTTATTATGGAATATAATTAAAATAAAACATCAAGCTAACTAAAAAATAAAAAATTCATCCCAAATTAATTTTCAATTAAATTTCATATTTTCATTAGATCCACCAAGAAGGAATTTTATTCTTGAATTAAGCAATTATCAAAAAGTATATGGTTAGGTTCATCCTCCGTAAACAGAACAATTTAAACAAATATTTAGCATAAGTATGACATAGTAGTGATCTAAGTTACCAGAAAACACTTTTACTCTGATGAGGTATATTATCTTAATTACACATATAATATATTGGCATTGTCTTTGTTTCTTTGTAATTACGTGAAGGTTACTTTTTTTATTTTCAAGGAAATTATGCTTTTACCCCTCTCAACAATTGTTCCGAGTCATATTTGATTGATTTTGAAAGTTAATTTTGAAAATTCTATAAAAAATTAAACTTTTGCCGAAGAATTGAGTTTTGAAGGGTTAAGTTGTTTAATTTTAAACTTTGGAGTCATATGGAGATTTGAATCTCGAAATGAAATTTCGTTGGTTCCATCAGTTTCGAAATATGAAAATTAATTAAGAGAGTTGTCAAAACTAAATTTGGAGTTATTATGTGGATTTTAGATTCGAAGTTGGAAATTGAGTTGAAGTTTTAGGTTTGACTTTAGTCAACCTTTTTGGGTACTCGGATTAGATTTCTGACAATTTCATTGATTTTGGGAGGTAATTTTAGCTCGAGAATGAGTTTCGTCATAGTATTTGGATGTTCTAATAGCTTTTTGATATTTATAGTGTCTAAATTAGTTTAGCTGTGACTTATTGGATTCTGGGTCAAGAAGATCTCGAATTCAACTTTTGATGATTCCATTGGGTTTGAAATATCGAATCTAATACGGTAGCATATATAATTTGTGTTTACGAGGTTCCGAATAAATTTTGAGGGTCCATTTCATGATTTTGTGCCAATCGATATTTGTTGATATCTGATGCACCAAGTTTTCTTTATGTTCGCGGATTCCCTTTTGCGTTCGTGCTTTGTGCATCGCAATCGCTGAGTGTCAAACAGGTTGACCCCACATTCTCGTGAGCCCTGGCCGCATTTGCAAACCACCTTTGACCTTTGACTTCGTATTCGTAGGCCTAAGCTCCGCAATCATGGAGAACAATTGATGCCTGAAATAATGTCTAATTTTAAGTGATAAATTTAGTCATTCTCTCTATTTTTGGACTTTAGAAGCTCAGTTTGGGTAATTTTCAAGTGTTTTTTTGTGCGAGGATTTCATTAGGTAAACTATTCTTAACTTATATCTTCATTATCCATTGATTATTTTTTATTTAAACATCAAATTTAGTTTTTGTAATTGGAGAAATTAGGATTATTTTTTTTGTGAACTCGCATTTTTAACAAAAATAGTGATTATGAGCTTGTTTAAGATTCATTTTAAAATGATTTTCACTGGTAAATATCTAATTACATGAAGAACGTTTTCATCCAAAAAATTTCTAATTTTAACCTCAAATTTTGGTATCAAATTTTTGGACCACTTTACCCATTTTCCCCAAATTGTATGATTTTATTGTGATTAGTTTTGAAATGTGATTGTGAATTTATTTTTTACTAGATTGTGGAACTTTGGGGATATAATTGAAAGAGAAAAGCTTTGACTTTAGATTGATCACGACTTTTCGATAAAGCAAGTGAACTTATATCATATAGTCAAGAATGTTGAACCTCGTACCTTCCTATTTGTGTGATGGGGTGTATTCGAATATTGGTTCGGGTGTAAATTACATAAAATTAGTTCATGATTAAGATGGAGAAAGACATGACTTTATGAAATAAGGTGATAAATGTGAAATTCGATTATGAGTGGTTATCTAAGTTTTGTGAATCGACTATTGTCGTATATTGATGTAACTGTTGGGCTATATTTGATGTTTTATTTCTCATTCCCTCATCCTTTGTGTATATTATTATTTATATTGGATTGTAGCTATGGATAAGAGCGAGATACTAATATTTTGGACCAAGGTTTATATCAGTTATGGATTATTGAGAGAGATATTGATATTTGATGTTGAGGTTTCTACTGGTCGTGGATATTGTCGAGGTCTTTTTCGGCGGATACATTGTCAATGTAAGATCTTCATGGGTCTTGATATGAGGTGATCAATGAATGTTTATAGTAGGATAGATATGAATCACGGTTATCTGGCATTTCATTGCATCATCTTGCACTTCATTCACTATTTAATTGTAAGTGAACTCTTGAGTTGTGTTTTGATGTCTAAATTTTGGATAGTTGCTTCATACTGACTATGACTTCTTGAAATTATGGTACTTCCTGAACTATATAAGTGTATATATGTGCTCTGTGTGCTAGCTTTACTGTGTGCAGGGTTGTAGTTTTAGAGATGTGTGACTGGAATGGTAGGAATACCTACATTCTTCATTGCTTTACTTAGGTTTAGAATTACTTGCTAGGTACCATATTGTTGGGCACTCATCCGTTACTTTTACACTTATGTAGGTATTAAGCTTGGTACCTCCCGATCTAATATTTTTCACGATTGAGCTGAGCTTCTGGATGCTTGAGAGGTAATAAATTATTTTTTCGGCGGACTCTTAAAGCCTTTTTATCTTATGTTTTGTTCTATTTGAGGACTAAAACATTAAGATTTGAATAAATTTCTTTTGAATTCCGCTTTAGTAGAGATTTGTACACGTGACGCGAGTCTTGGGTCAATTTTTAAATTTGAATATCCTTCGTTAATGCTTATCCATTCATACTTAGACTGTATTTTTTTATTTATCTTCTGTATTATTTTATTATTTTCTGTTTGGACTAATTTACCTCAGTGGGTTGAAGACAAATGTCATTACACAAATTTTTTTGATCGTGACATTCTTCATATGTTAACACTTGTATTATTAGCACTTAAAAGTGTAACTTATTAAGTGTTTTTAATTTTATTTATTACTTCTCAAGAGTTGTACTAAATATAAAAAAAATATGTAGAAGGAGTATATTATTAAAAGTCAATTCTTTTCATCATTTAGATTTTAAGAGCTTTTATCTATATATTATGAGGTTATTTAATTTACTGACTATTTCAAGATTCCACTTTTAAAATTATAACTTTTGAACCATTTAATTTTATTTGGAAAGTGAAATAAAATAATATCATAGGAGTAAAATAAGATGAAATATTTATATTTAAATTTGTACTTATTAAATGCATAATTGTCGACAAAATAAATTATAAATTTTATCTAAATTTATTTTTAAAATAGCAGTCAATATATTTTTTTTTTTTATAATAAAGACATTTTATTTCCTAGAGTGAGGAATTATGTACATAGTGTTACGACCTTAGAGGCCTTCGGCGCACCATCATTTTCACTCGATCTTACGATGGCGGCAAGGTATGTTGGCTCGCCCCTCTTGAGGCCCTTCTCCAGCTGTATGGCCGACAATTGGGCGATTTCTTTCGTCTTGGGCATCTCAACCAATGGAACCATCTTGCGAAAAAGTGGCGGGTCGTTTCAATAGTCTCTGGTTGTTGGACATAGTTCCAACATATCAACAACATCACGACATAATCAAGCAATTAAACATAAGCTATAATTCAAGAATAATAATTAAGTTTTGCAATCTGACTTGCTATCTCGCGCTACCATCATGTGCATGTATAATTAGCTTTGAGAGAATCTCATAATAATTTTTATTGATCTAAAAAATTCGATTTCTCCGTTCTTACTACATCATATAGTATCATACGCAATGTCAATAACAGTAGTCTTATATACGCAATGTCAATAACAATAGCCTAAATAATCTAGCACAAGTATTTTTTATATTAACATGGATCACTATCTAGTGTACTTCCACTATACATTCTATAACGTTTCAATTATGTCTTTGCCAACATAACAAATTATTTTAAAGTATAATAAATAAGAAATATTTAAAAAATAAATGATCAATTGATTCGTCATAAGTTTCCCACAAAGGACAGTCATTTAGATCAATCATCGTCTACTTCAACAACCCATCTCTTATAATTTTTTTCAAGAATTATTAGACAAATTATGAAAAGTCATTCTAAATAAAGTACGAAAATTTATTCAGGTGCTCTATAATTATTATATACAAGACTCCACTAATAAACTTTCTGATAAATACCTTTAAGCATTATATAAATTAGCTTCACGGTAAAGCATATTGATCCTTATTTTACAGATTTGATTTATGAGAGAAGAGATAAAGATAAATTTGGTCCCACTGGCATATCAATTTGTTTGAAATAAATATTAATGTGATAACAAAATATAAATAAAATATGAAAAAAATATAATTTTACTACAAATAATGTGGATACAAATCTGTTTCTCCCTGGATTCTTCTCTCTTGAGATTTCTCCATAATTCGAAGATCATTAGTGCTGTGTTTCTTGAACAGGGATGATTTGGACTTGATCTTCATGAAAAAATTTATATGGATCTTCTTGAGGCATTTGATTATCAAAGAAGAGTCTGGTATATTTTGATCTCTTTATGAATATCCCAAGAGTTTATTAAATTTTTGAGATATCTTTTAAGGAAATATAGTACCCATTATATAGTTTAAGGTAGAGTACAAGTAGTTTCCAAAGTGCCCTGACTAAAATAGTACTCATCTTGTAAGTCTTACAAAATATTCAACGTCCGCAACAACATGACAGCAAAATTGAAACAAAGAGTAATAAATAAAATATTTTAAAAAATATAACGGAAAAATGATTATAGTTAGTGATAAGGGTAAAATCATCTCTTGATTTCATAAATTAGATAAGTATTCTTTCCGTCCATTTTACTTGTTATGTTATACTTTTCGAAAGTCAATTTGACTAATTTTCAAAGTTAAATAAGATTAAATTAATGTAATGACCTTGAAGACTATTTTTTGAAATTTCTGAAAAATTATCATTTCACTCCTTTCGTTAGTAGCTCCAAGTCTTATTTGGTCCATTTGTGTGAGTATCTTTGGTATTGCATTAAAAAGTTAAAGCAATAGGAGTTTTTGAGTATTAAATGCTAAAAGTAGTTTAAAGGGTGAATTTTGGTACTATTCAAGGTTACAAGTCTCGGAATGAAATTCAGTTAGTTTCATCAGCTTCAAAATATGAAAATTGATTTAGGAGCATCACCGTTTTCAGATTTGAGGTTCTAAGTTGGAAGTTTTAATTAAAATAGAACTAGATTTGACTTTAGTCAACGTATTGCATTATTTTTGAAGAGTTCCGAGGGTGTTTTGGTCTTTTTGAATCTTAAAGTTAGTTTAGTCGTAACTTATTGGATTTTGAGTCAAGGAGACCTCAAATTCGATTTTTGATGATTTCATTGAATCTTGAATATCAAATTTATTAGGATATCATAAATGATTTGTGTTTATGGGGTTCCTTACAATTTTCAGGAGTCCAATCGAAAGCTTACGAGTTATTTCCTAAATCTGGTTCTGGTGCCCGCAGGTTGTTCATTGCGTTCGCGGTCGGATGGTTCTCCTTTCAAATTGGTCAAGACTCTCTGCTATATGGCCGCTTCTCTATGGTACTAATTGTTGCTTCATTGAATTTGCTTTATTAATAGACTCACGTTTCGACTTCGATTGTTATGGACGTACCAAGATCGAGTCCTAGACAAGTGGATCTAATTTTAATAGCTGAAACGATACATTCGAGAAAACTCTATTTGAATCCATTTAATTGTAAAAAAAAATTATTTTAGTTCGACTTGTTATCTCATATGAAATAAGTATAAATTTAACAACTTTTTTCCATCGAATACATTGCAGGATTGGATGAATCAAGAGAAAGTGCTAGACCGCTAGAAGTAAGATTCGTTACAATTAAAAATCGATCTGGTACCTTACATAGGGTACAAGAATCTACAAAGTACTAGAATGCGTTTATTGACGATCCTTTACTTCATTAGCATCTAGGGTTCCTCGAACAGTGCGATATCTCGAAAGTTGTGTGTTATATCTGGTAATCCTTTACAATATTCAAATTGAATTAGAAATTTCCTATTTGTGAAATTTGTTAAAAAAAAGGGGGGGAGGGTTGTCTAATATCTTTCGCAGTAGTTGACCTCAAAGGAACTTTGTTTTATACACATACTGCCATGAGATAAATTCAAAATTGAAGTAAGTCCTTATAATTTAACCAAAGGACATATAATTTATCAACTCCACAACAACGATTTGAAGGATTAAGTTTTTAGCTTTATCATTCCTTTCGCCGAAATACAATTCAAGGATTCGTGATTTATTGTTCCCCTTTGTACTTCGCAATTGCCACATCAGTTCTACGATCGCTATGTTATGTTCCTCTTGTGCTCCGCAATTGCGATGGGTAATGATGATAAGGCACTATGATTATGATGTTGTGACTTCTTAACCGTGAGCTAGGTGGCAAGAATAATAAGATACTGTGATTATGATAAGGTATATGGTTTGCAAGGCATATATGGATCTTGCCTGGTAGCTCAGCTCGACAAGTGTATATGATAGGTTGTGCAATAGTCTTGACTCCACTATACCACCCATGCATTGCATCATTTTTATATTATTGCATTGCATTTTATTAATCATTGAGTTTGACTTATCTGATGGTGTTGGTATATACTTGGACTTATGTTTATTTGCATATTCTTTTATAAATTGGCGATCCCAGACTGATTTTCCTATGTGTAGTGAAACCATTCCTAATTTATTGCGTAGTTTAATCAATTCCTAGTATCCATATGGTCAAACTTAGTGGGTGCATGTGAATAGTGCTTAGCCCACTTCTGTGTCCCCTTTGGATGAGATTCTAGTTAGAATGATCTACAAGGCGGTTAATTACTCTGACAGAGACCATATCCAGATTTGGTGGTGAGATCCAGTGTTTCTCCCCACCACGAGATTGCATCTTTACTTTGTAGCTTTTATTTAGTTTCAGAGATTGAGTAATATGTGTTATTCCAAACATTATATTAAATGCTCTTTGCACTTATGACATCAGATTTTGAGATATTTCTTTATTGAGTTCCTTTCTCTTAATTGTGGCTTGATTTTTCTTTTGGATGTCTGTTTTACTACACATCAGGTTGGGTCTTCGGGATGTGTATCATTATGACCTTGAATTTTGGATCGTGACAATTAATTTGATTTTTTGAAGCAAAAATTTAGATATTCAAAAATTATTTAAAAAATATTATTGATTGTATTTTTTTTATATCAATACATATATATTTTTAAAATATTAGTCTTGTTGTACACGCTTTGATAACAAACATTATAAAGAAAAATTAATTATGAACATATGAAAATGTATGGTAAATTCTGATTTCCTTTAGCAGCTATAAAGTATTTTCTTGATTCAAATAAAGAAGTCGAAAAAATCTATCAAATAAGGAAGCGTTAGGAGTCTTTCTATGGTTAAAAATTCTTATTTTATCCTTTCTTTTCATATATTTTAAAAATTAATATTCTAAATGTCACGACCCAATCCAGGGGCCGTGACTATTGCCGATAGGGCACTCAGACAAACACTAACCCGAAAACCCGACTATTGCAGACAAGAAATCTATCGAAATTTCGGCAGAGTTTCCTCTGTTTTACTGACTAACCTCGCCTACAAACAGAAGCTCAGAACAGACAACATACATGTACATACATAAGCGGGCTGACAAGGTGACCACTGTGGTACAACCGCCCAACAAACATCTCTTACATACATAATCAAATCACAGACATCATCCCCCACTCACGCGTATCCATAGACCTCTATACAGACGAATCAAATCATAAGACGGGACAGGGCCCCATCATACCCTCGAATATATACAAATACATAA
>JAABOM020060488.1:0-11836 GCA_011800125.2 Solanum clarkiae
GCTTGCTGCCCATATGTTGTTTTGTTATGTAATTGGGCTACCAAAGGGTGTTTATTGGCTGCTAATGCTAGTTTTATTACCTACTATGTTGTAGATAAGTATTTGAAGGAAGGGAAGGTTATTTTGGGTTAGTAGCGAGGTCATCCAACGAGGTATGTAAGGTTACTTGATTCCATATCGTTTAGCATGAAACATAGATACTTCCTTGGTACATAAAGGCACTTACCAACTCCGACATAACTATTAACTGTGTCTCCATCCTTTGACATGTTCACATGATTCCATACATAGTCACTTTCAAATCTGGTTACATACATGAATACCAAGATGCATGGTTTCTTGTTGCCAAATAAAGTTCACAAGTTGTACCATTTCATTGTTTATCCAATGTACTCTTTTATTTGCCATATTGTCTTGTATGAATATCTACATGTCACATGTTACATATACAGTATTACAGCTCCGATATTATGGCCACCAAAAGAATCATCTCAAAGGTAACTGAAAGATAAAGTATACAGTTTATGGGTGGTACCCCAAGGGAGTTCATTGCGAACCTAGCATAGGGACGATCTCGATACAATTTACGGGTGGTACCCCGAGGGGGTTCATTGCGAACCTAGCATAGGGATGAACTTGATACAGTTTCACCACTGATCATTTGGTCACATGTTTACAGCTGTGCACAGATTTTACAATATAGATGATACAGTAATGGTAAAGTAATATAAAGGATGTAAATTACATGATTCCACAGTATAAATAAAGGTGGTCCACAAACTTACACCAGTGCATGGGTTCATTTGAGTTATTACTTCACGTACAGTATATGCTGCCTTACATACTTAGTACTTTATCTCGTCCCTTACGGGGGACCTGCATTTCATGATGCAGGTACAGGCGCTAGTAGATCTCCCCAATAGAAGTACAGGATATTCAGCTGCTGTCATCAAGATCTAGGTTACTTCGGGGCTTTGTATATATCTAGAGCTTATGTTTATATTGTATAGTTGGTTGAGATGGGGCCTGTCCCGACCCTTTTTAGATGTTTTTCTTTATTTAGAGGCTTTATAGACTATGTAAAGTAAAAGTGAAGTCATGTCTCGTACTTTAGACACCGTGGCCCCAACAGCCTAGTCATATGCATTTCCTTTTAGCTTATTATCACTGTTTATCTACTTTAAGGCATGCTAAAGATAGAACCCCTCATAATACATATAGTAAGCACATAGTTACAGGTTGGTTCTCCCGGGCCTTATCGGCAACGGGTGCTGGTCCGCCCTACGGGACTTTGGGGCGTGACAAATGCATGTGACAATGCAACTATGACAAGCGAGGTAACCATCAACAAGCCACAATCACTAAAGTAGTCTAATTTTAACAATGCAATGCAAGTGCCCTCTTAGAAAGTCTCATATCTCACTCACAATGATGTTTTAATGTATAATCTTGGGACTATGCAAAATCACTCACTCTCATAAAGACATCCAAATATCATTCTCAACACCATATTCTTGCCCCTATACCCATGACTATGACCTTTGTCTACTTGGACTAGGATCACTTTAAGACTTTATTAGCTTGTAACGTACGCTCAGGGGGCTTTGGTATGATGTTTTAGGAACGTAGTGACTAAAGGACCTCCCTGACACTGCATTTTTCTACACATTTCCCTACCAATACTGTTACTTTTCATCTCAGTCTCACTTTCTCCGATTTCAAGATTTTCTGGGTGCTTTATTATCATTTTTCAACCTTTTGCCATGTATTTTCACAGGATTTTTCTTTTTAGTTCATAGCTAAGGCATCACTCATTTTTCTTGCACCCAGTATATATTTTTTCTTCTTTTTTCGTGTATCACTAACTTTTCCCCCTCATTTTGTGTTTTACCCTTACACCAGCCATCCCTAACTTAAGTTTTTGGCTTGAGTTAAGATACACAATATCCAAACCTCAGAAGCAGGGCCACTATTGGTAGCCACCCTCAACTTAGGCTTTTTGCCTCAGTCAAGGTACACAATGTTCAAGGAAGGACCAGGACCAATTTCAGTATTTTACATCTAATAATGCTAGGTCACTTAGGTTTTTACAAAGAAAAAATACATGTCAAGATCAAACATTAGGATAAAGGGATTTTTCACATATTTGGTCGGTTATTTAGGCTAAGTGGATTGTTATGAACAGCGGCTTAAGATCCTTTCCTAACCAACTAACCCGCAATCTAAGTCAGAGTAACAGGACAAGTTCTAAATTGATACACAATACATGAATTTAGCAAAGCAAGCTCACACTTACATGACACTGATTACACTATCTACACAGACTCTCAAAGCATGCTTTTCATCTCAATTTTATCCTCACTTATCAGAACAGGCAGTGTCGACACAATTAAACATGCATGGTTGTTATTTATACTAACTATAAAGAATTTGGTGGATATCATTTTTCACAAAAAAATACAAAAGCATATATATGCCATAAATATTAGTACTATATACTACCAATACTACCTAAATATCCTAAACATGTCGGTTCAATAGAAATTAAATGGAAAAAAAACACAGGCAAAAAAACCCCAAGTTACTGACCAAGGCTACTCAGACTTCACTGAGGCCTATAACTACCCACACCCCATCGAAAGAGAGGTACATTATCCCCAATGCACACCATAAAAGCAAAATGAAAAGTAAAAAAGCACATACCTGGGTGCATAAGCATCAGTCTCTACCTTGGGTTACCTCCCAAATAACGTCTGATTTATTGTCGTGGCACGACTTGGACAACTTGGTTACTCAGACTTCAACAATTTTCTCAACCTCCTTCTTCAGATCGTCTGGCCTCTTCACAGTCTAACAAATATTGAAGACAACTTCTTCATCATTCAATCTAAACATGAGTTGACCAACTTCTGTATTCACTAGTGCTTGAGCAATGGCCAGGAATGGCCTTCCAAGATGATTGGGACGTAGAAGTCAACTTCGCGACCTAGGATCACAAAGTCTATGGGAAATATGAATTTCTCAACTTTGACAAGCACATCATAAAGTATCCCTACAGGATTCTTCACCATGCCATCTGCCATCAATAACTGCATGTTCATCGGAGTAGAGGCTCCTAGTCCTAAATTTTTAAAGACCGCAAGGGGCATCAGATTTATGCTGTCATCGAGATTAGACAATGCATTTGCGAACTCCCCATATCTAATAGTGCAGGGTATGGTAAAAGCACAGGGATCATCTCGATTTTACACCAAGGATCTCATAGTAATTACACTGTAATGTTGAAGCTCTTGGGAGTGCTCATAACTCATAGTGTGTTTCTTCGTAACCAGGTCATTCACGAACTTTGCATGCCCTGGCATCTTCTTCAATGCCTCAATGAGAAGGATGTTGATGGAGAGTTATTTCATCATGGAGAGAATGTGCTTAAACTTTCCCTCCTTTTTAATTCTTTGAGGGAAGGGGGGAGGAGGCCTAAGAGTGGGCTTCAACTTCCGTGGCGCCTCTGAAGCATCACTCACCCCATCCTTGCCATGATCATCTCTAGTATCTGCATCCTTAAGCTCCACTATTTCCTCTCGAACATCATCCTCATCTACTAGCATGGGTGGATCAATGGTACTCTTGCCACCATAAGTAGTAACTGCCATGCACTTCCCTTCATTTTTTGGGTTCTGAACTGTGTTGCTAGGCAGTGTACCTCCTTGTTGCTGGTTGAGTTGGGTTGACACTTGACCAAAATATTGCTCAAGCTGTTTGATTGCAATAGAATGAGACTCGATTTTCTGATTTATGCTATAGATGTCATATTTCATCCCCTTTAGCTTTCTTCAACAGGCAGTCAAACATCTCATCAACTCTAGAACTACTAGCACTAGTATCGCGATTACGTGGTGGCACATAAGGGCCATTTTATAGCAATTGATGCGGCCCCAATCTGCATCTCTGTTTTGGGCCCGATTCCTATCATGATCGCCTCTACGGTTGTCTCTAAAAGCATCATCTCGATTATAGTTTCGACTTTGGTTTTCTTGACCTTGGAGCCAATAGTCCTGATTGTCCCATTGGGCGTTGGTCCAGAAACCCCTTATCTGATTAGCAATAAGTAAGTGTCCTCTTCATAGTAGGGATTATCATACATGATTGCTCGCGAAGGCTGCTGAAAAACTGCATTAACTTATTCCTGATTCTGCTTTATCATCACCTCCATACCTATACTGATTCGGGCAAGCTCTTGCATAATCTCTTCATTTACTTTAGCTTGCTCCAAACCAATACTGACAATGCATAGACTTTTGGTAGATGACCTGTCTCTTTGACCCATGCACGATTTATCTTGACCACCCTTTCAATCCTTTCAGCGATCCTTGCAAATGGTTAATCTAAGAACATGCCCCTATAATGGCATCAACACATGCTCATCCAGAGTACGGTAGAATATCTCCACTAAGGCATCATCAATAATTTTATGATCTGGGACACTCCTCAAGCACTTTGTGAACCCTATGTAGTACTGATTGAGTCACTAAGAAGTTTCTCAAAGTTGTTGATTTGATCTTTCAACTTGAGCTTCTTCGATCTCGGGAAGTACCTCTCCAAAAAGGCCTTTTGCAAATTAGCCTTGCTGGTGATTGAACTCTGTGGAAGCTCAGATAGCCATAGCACTGTATTGCCTGCCAGAGATAATGGGAAAACACAAAGTCCCATGGCATCCATAGACAGATTCTGTGTTCCCATCACACTATTACAGACAAATGCAATGTTGTGTAAATGACTATGTGGATCCTGTGATGGTAGGCCCATGAAAAATCCATGGTTCTGCAACATCTAAAGCAATCCACTTGAGACTATGTACTTTGTGTCAGCCGGTAATGGTGGTAACACAATAGCTCCAGTAACCTCCACATATCCATAGGGTTCAACCAATATTGATTCCACTGATAAGCTTCGGTATTGAAGTTCTCTGGTTGTGGAGAAATGTCCTCAAGAGGAGGTGAGTTTTCATTATTTGCATTCTCATTCTCATTTTGGTTCAGAGATGCATTTGCGATGTTGTTTGCATTATCTTAGACTATTCTTCTTAGTCTTCTCTGGATCTCTAGATAAAATGGAGTCAAGGGTATGCCTCGACTTCATGTGTTAGGCATACACTACACCTATACCCTGAAAGAAAACAAAAACAACAAAAATTGTAAAATGAGAAAGATAAGGATTAATTCCCAAATGACTTGAATTAGACAAGCCTAGCTGTATTCCCCGGTAATGACGCCAAAATCTTGATGTCGCCCTAGCTATACCTCATTTCTAAGGATAAAGTGGTCGTTGTCAGGATATATAACCTAACCAAGGTTAGGATTGAACCCACAAGGAATATGTTATACTTAAAAGAATTTAATTGTAATTCGGGTTGATTAACCAACTTATCTCCCTAAAGGTGGGGAGTTTCATAATAACTATTAAAAGTAATTCTAAGCTAAGACAAGTGTTAAACCAGTATAAAGAGAAACTAGGGTATTGAGTTCCCCATGATTCCCCAACTCAGTATTGCCAAATATTCAAATTTTTTCCAATATGTAACATGCAGAACGGTAAGTTAAGTTCACCAAACCCTTGGGCCTAGGCGAGAGGCAAATTTTACTATGTGATTTGGTCCATCTCCACAATGTGACATTACTGTCCCTTACCTATTTTCCTAGTACAACCTCCCTTTGGCCTAGGTTGATTGGTTAGATGAGAAACATCGATTGAATCCTGTTAACTAATCTCTTTTCCTATTCATAACTACCTCGATCCAGTCAGTAACACTAGGTGGGTTCTAATGTTGGGCAACATTAGAAAGCATTCAATACGAAGAGAATTAATTAATACATACATAAAAACTTTTCAAGAATTATTAATTATTAGATTTTACCTTGTTAGTTCTTCATAGTTCCCACAAACCTGATTGTGGATTTAGCTGCTCTTGATTAGTGCAAATACAAGATTTATGAATTTGAATAACATAATTGAGCACTTACACAAGAGAATTAAGTACAAGAAATCTAACTCTTCAATGAGAATCACGAGATTGAAATTAAAAGATGAAATAATATTTTACAATTGTTTCTCAAATTCTCTAATGTTCCTCTATTGTTCCCTCTTCGTCTTCTGTGAAAAATAACTTAACAAATTATTTATAGTATTTAAACTATAAAACCAAAACAATTATGACAACTGGGTCGGTAGACTCTACCAGGTACTCTACGGGTCGTATAATAGTTTACGACACGTGATCAGGCTTTCGTGAACTGTTGCTTCAATTTTGGAATTATCTTCCATGACACTCCTCTACGGCCCGTATAAGATTTCGTTTGATAGAATTTCAGCAAGTCCCCACCTTCTGATCTGCAGGGTATGATACCAAATCTATGGCTCGTCTGCATGCTTGTAGCCTCAACTTTAGAAATATACAATTCACTGAAATTATACATGAAACCCCCTTTATGGCTCGTAAAATGCTCTGTGACCTGGAAAGGGTCTCATGGAACATCAACTGCAACAATGTTTGCACAGTTAGCCTAAAAATAGTGCTAACCTTAAAATCCTGCAAAATAAACATAAAAACACATCAAACATACTAACATCACCTTGAGAACACATAAAATTCTAAGTTTTAAGCATTAAAAGTGTTGTAGTTTGACAACATATCACTGTCACCTAAGGACTGTGCTCTAGAGATTATGTAAGAAGAAGTTGTATGCAAAATTCTCCAAATGCTAATTTTGGCTCAAGTCTGTGACTTTCTTGGGTCATGTGGTGACTGAAGATGGTATAATAGTCAATCCGGCCAAGGTTTTAGTTGTTCATGATAGGGTGAGACCCATTTCAGTGACTGAGGTTCTGAGTTTCTTTAGGTTGGTACGTTATTATTGTCGATTTGTTCAGGGATTCTCCTTTATTGCAGTTCCTTTGACCAGACTAACTTAGAACAGAGTTGCATTTCTATGGGCCGATAAATGTGAGGTGAGCTTCTAAAGGCTCAAGCAGTTATTGACTTTGGCACCTATTCTAGCATTATTGAAGAAGGTGTAGCCTTTGTTCTTTTTGTGATGCTTCTGGTGTTGGTTTAGGTGGAGTATCAATGCAGAAGGGAAGAGTCATAGCATATGCTTCATGGCAGCTGAAGGCCCATGAGGGAAACTACCTTACTCATGATTTGGAGTTAGCCATGGTGGTGTTTGTTTTGAAATTATGGAGGCATTATCTCTATGGGGTACATTGTGAGATCTTCACAGACCATCGTAGCCTCAAGTATATTTTCTCTCAGCCAAATTTGAACATGAGGTAGTGTAGGTGGTTTGAGTTGCTGAAAGACTATGATATCTCTATTCTTTATCACCCTGGCAAGGCCAAACTCGATGCAGAGGATGCTCATTCCCTAGTTACCATGGATTTTGTGACTGGAAACCTGTGACATTAGGTGAGTTTGACTCAGTTTGGATGATTGTAGAAAGGTTGAGCGAATCAGCTCACTTCATCCCCGTAAGGACAAGCCACAGCGCGGAGCAGCTAGCTAGGATCTATATATGTGAGATTATTATATTGCATGGGGTGCCTATCTCTATTGTGTCAGATCGAGGTTCGGTGTTCACCTCCAATTTTTGGAAGGCATTGCAGCATAGTTTAGGTACTCGTTTAAACAGGAGCTCAACATTTCATCCCCAGACCGATGGTTAGTCCAAGTGTAGTATTCAGGTATTGGAGGACATAATTAGGGCCTGTGTGATTGATTTTGGTGCCGGGTGGGATTAAGACTTTCCTTTAGAGGAGTTTTCCTATAATAACATTTATCACTCCAGTATTCAGATGACACCATTTGAGGCATCGTACAAACGTAGGTACCAGTCGCATATTGGGTGGTTTGACTTAGTCGTTGTTGATTTATTATGCATAAATTTGCTCAGAGATGCTATGGAGTGGGTACATTTGATCCAAAGTCAATTGTTGATAGCCCAGAGTCGGCAGAAGAGCTATGCTGCCAAGACAGTTCGTCCCTTGGAGTTTATGGTAGGCAATCATGTGTGGTTGAAGACATCACCCATGAAAGGTGTGATGAGGCTCAAAAAGAAGGGTAAGCTTGTCCCAATGTTGATTAGCCCATTTGAGATTTTGAGAAGAGTAGGTGAAGTGGCTTACAAGTTGGGTTTGCCATATAGATTATCAGTTGTCCATCCAATATTCCATGTCTCCATGCTTTAAAAATACATACCGGACGAGTCCCATGTTATTTCTTATGATGTTGTAGAGTTGGGTCCAGATTTGACTTATGAGGAAGAGCAATAGCCATTCTAGATAAATAAGTTCATAGATTCGGGACTAAGAAAATCACTTCAGCAAAGATTCAATGGAGACACCAGCCTGTTGAGGAGGCAACTTGGGAGACAGAGTCCGACATGCGTGCTAAATACCTTCGTCTCTTTGAAGCTTCAGGTACTTTCTTTTTCCTTATGTTTGAATACGAACATAAATTTTAGTGGTGGATAATGTAATGATCCATTAGGTCATTTAGATAAATTTATCCTCTTAAATTTCTAAAATATCCTTCTCATAAATTTTAATTGGGCATTTTGGACTATTCAATAATTATGGGTATTGAGTTTATGAGTTTTCTCATAAATACAACATTCCCTTATGTTCCTTGGGGGAAGGGGGTGGAGGGAAGGTATGATACAATTATTGAATAGTAGAAATCATCAAGACACTTTAAGTTTTCTATATGTGCTTTTGTGACTTGGATTCCATATGAGGAAAGAAAAAGAAGACATATAGTGGTGGAATGTTGGACCCATTCACAATGAGGTGCTATTTGCAGTATTGTTGCTGGAAAATAATGGATAACATTATTTTAAATTATAATATAAACAAATGTGGGTGTAGTTGAATTTAAAGGATAGGTAATGATTATTTGGGTACTATATATAATGAACTCTTCTCTTAAGGAGTCGTTACTTTCATAATGTGCTAATATCTGTTTTCCTTCATTCTCACATTTTTTTCCAGTGCTTTAGGTTCTTCATTAGTCAAGTGATTAAGGTGCTATTCTTCTTCTCTTTTTAATTTTTTTAGCTCTAACTTTGTTTTTATTTAATTTTACTTATTTAATTAGGATTTACATTAAGAATAAATAAAATAGTAATAATAATAAGGTTATGATAATGAAGACGTGATAATTTGAAGTTATTTTGATCCATTTTGTTTTATACATTCTCATTTTCATGTGTTTAATTTATGTATTATAGACAAATACTATATAATCCTTAAGCGGTGGACTTTCCCATGAAATATTGTTAAATAACAGATTGTTTAGGCACTTGGTGCATTTGGCAGTAACACGATTTTAATTTGAAGAATGTGATAGATAATTAAATACTAGGTGTATTATATTATATAAACATCATTAGATTTATATTATTTGGAGGAATTAAAACTTAACCCTAGGTTTGAAATTTTTTTTAAAAAAAATTATTATAGAATTGGATGAGTTCTGAGTCTGGGTTAAATAGAAAGTAATATGGGTGTCATTGAATTCCTTGTGATATGTATATTTTATTCTTGATAGAGAATTGTCATTTCGGGAGTTGACTTTAAGATTTGTCCATTTGGTTGAATTGTTTGAGTGTGGTTTCGACATTGAGGTAGGTTTTGCTATCCTTCTTTGAGATTGGGATTGAGGTATTGAAAATTCATATGTTATAATCTATGAAATGGGATCGTATCATGTGTTGGGTTGAGAATTCTTATTGTTATGCTAGTGTGAGGGCTTTAATAGTTTATATGTTTGCTTTGAGAGCATGTGAATCCTAAATTGAGATTATTGTGAATATGACATATTGAAAAAGGGAGATAATTGTGATATGATATTGAGGATCATGATTTTCTTGAGAAAAAAAAGCTACAAAAATGTGGTGAAGTATTTTAAAAGAGAATTATATCCCAATATATATAAAAGAGGGTGAACATTATAATTACTAAACTTAGAGAATCTTGACATTGATTGTGCTTATTGAGAGAAATATTGCTTTCGTAATTGTGTCTTGGTTGCATGCATCCTCATACTACATGTCATGGCATATTGAGAAATTGTGAAACTACTTTTTTAAAACTCTTGACCACAAGTTAGGTGGCAAGGCGGCTGATACACTGTGATTCTTATCATGAGTCCTTGACCACGAGTTAGGTGAAAAGGTGGTTGATATATTGAGATTCTTATCATGAGTCCTTGACCACGAGTTAGGTGACAAGGTAGTTGATATATAATATGATTAAGATATATGGCCTGTGAGGTCTCCATGGGTCCCATTAGTCTATGGAGTCTTAACTCGACGGGGGTGTATACGACAAGCTGTGCGACAGTCCTGATTCCACCTTGCATTGAATTACATATCATACCATTGTATTACTTGCGATTGTTTTGGATTGGCTTACTTGAGATTATATGTTTACTTTATTCGTGTTGTTCTATATAAATTGGCAGCACGAATGTCGGACTGATTTTCCTGTTACAGGTGGAAGTGTTCCTAGATTATTTCATAAGTTATTAATTTTTGATTCCTAGTTGGTTAAACCTACTGGGTACATATTATATGTACTCACCCCTACTACTTTCTCCCCCATAGATTCTCATCAGGATAATCCACGTGGTAGTTGATTTGCTCATGCAGTTGGTTTATACCAAATCTAGTGGTGAGAGTCAGAGCTTTGAGTTTCCATTGGATTCTATCTTATTTATTCATTCTTTATCTCTATTCTATGATTGAGATGCACTTATTTCACCAGTTTATATATTTTGATGTTCTTTACACTCGTGACACCAGGTTCTGGATTATGATTTTATGGGTGACTTATCATATAATGACTATTTATCTATTGAGGTTTCTCCTTTAAGTGTACTTTATTCTTAGGTTTGGAATTAAGTTACTTTTTACTCATGACCTTGTTTTGGGTCATGATAAGTTTGGTATCAGAGCTCTAGTTTAACCAGTCTCACGAGTTAACGAGCAAGGTGTTTAGTATAGTCTCGCAGATTGATATGTAGACGTCTGTATCTATCTTCGAGAGGCTACATGATACTTGTTAGGAGAAATCCTCTTTTGTGCGATTTTTTTATATTCAAATTTTGTATGCCTCTAATCTATTCTTTCTTTGTAGATGCCGAGGACTAAAGTTAGAGATACTAAGGATGAATCAGTACCTATTGTCCGAGCCCCAGCTAGAGGGTGAGGCAAAGGTCGTGGAAAAGCTAGAAATTGAGGTCAAGCTAGAAGAGCATCACCAGCCCAAGGCCAGACTGGAGGGGCTTTACTAGAGCCTATTGTTGATCCAATTTATCAGCATGAGGAACAGGCTGAGGACCTAGTTCAGCCTCCTGCAACCTCAAAGGGTACATCGATATGATAAGATCTATTGGCTCGATTTTTGGCAAGGTTGGAAGGTATCCTTACGACTAGAGATCTTCCAGGTACCCTAGTCTCTGCTATACCTGTTGTTCCTTCACAGCTAGCTCAGGGACCTAGTATGGGATTCCAAACCTCGAGCCATTTGCCATGCCTTTTATTGCACCTCCTAGGTTTTCAACCCTGTCAGTTTTTGCTAGTACTATTATGTCCTTGTTTGAATAGAAAAACTTTGAAAGATTGGCTCCTCCCAGGTTTAATGGTACAACTAGGGATGGGGCATATGACTTTTTGAAAGAGTGTCAAGATTGACTGTTTAATTTAGGTATTCTGGAGGCCCACAGAGTAACTTATACATCTTATCAGTTCACAGGCATGGCCAAAGAGTGGTGGAGGTCAGTCAT
>JAABOM020060489.1:0-11835 GCA_011800125.2 Solanum clarkiae
GTTAGCAATTTTGAGCTAAGCAAGTAGCTGACTCACCTTCTTGCTTCTAAGTCCTACAAGCACCTCAATTCTATCACTTCATTTTAAGGCTGTAATCTACTCATTTCGACACAAAACATGTATACACTCGACCCTTTTAAGCGCTAGACGCGCATATAGCCCATTAACGCGAGATTCAAGCATATTTGAAAACTTGCGCTAGTTTAACCAAATCATGTCATATTTCATCTGAATTGTACTAGTAGTGTAGTGTAAGGTGTGGGATGTTACAACATAGCTAATCACTTACCCAAGAAGATTGAAGAACAAGAAAACCCAATTTGTATTTAGAATCACAAGATTGAAAGTTGAATTTAATCCACAAGTGAATTTCTTCTCTAAAATATAGTCTCCAAAACTAAAACCCTAAGAATATTCTAATTTCTTCCTCTCTACTCTATTCTCAGCCCTCTATGTATCCTTACTGAAAATTTTTAAAAACTACTTTAAATGACCTAGCATTTTCTATTTATAGTATTTACAAATAAGTCCCTCTATTAATAAGAAAAATTGATCGGTGTATGATATAAGTCACAGTTACGACTCGTAACATGGGTCACGAGATGTAATCGGGATTTCGTGTCAGCCTCTTGAATCTTGGGCTTCACTGATATGAAACACCTTCTTGACTCATACTCTGATCTACGACTCGTATCGACTTCTCGTAGTCCACATTTGCATCACTAAATCCAATTCTGATCAACATTGAAAATCACTTTGAAACTTCCCTTTAGACCTGTAGAGGGGACTATGACACATAACTGGGTCTCGTGTGGCTGAACTTTAGTTTTGCTTCAATACTGGAAACCTCCTCAAGACCACCTCTACAACTCGTAACTTAGATACAACCCGTAGAGGATTTCGTATGTCCTCAAAAATCAGCAAAACTTGCAACTTTTTCCAAAATTGTGCCAACCTTCTTGTCCTGTAAAATCAAATATAAAAACACATAAAAACTATAGAATTCGCATTGAGAACACACAAAATCCTAGGTTTTAGGCATCAAATGTGCTATATTTTGATAGCACATCATTAAGGTCTGTGTTATTGTATTATCTAAATAGATTGAGTCCATCGCTTGAGGACAATCAATAATTTTAAATTGAGGGTGTTGATTTTGTGTCAAAAATACAACACTTTTGATGCTTAAAACTTGGTATTTTATATGTTCTCAATGAGATGTTAGTTCGTTTTATGTGTTTTTTTGTTGTGTTTGTAGGATTTCAGGTTTCACCTTTATTTTGGGATGATATACATACATTGCTAAGTTTTGATGCAATACGAGACCCTTATAGGCCATAGACCATTCTACGGGTCGTGAAGTGGTTTTGTGAATAATTTCAGCGAGGGGATTATTTTTTGAAGTTGGTTTTATAAACATGTGGATGGGTCATGTAATGATTTACGAGTCATAGACCATGGTTTGTCCCTTGAGGATCAGAGATTGGGACTTTCTGAAGATTCATTAGACGAAACCCCTTTACGACCCGGGCCGTAAGCCACTTTACGAGTCATATAAAGGTGTTGTAGACTTAATGTCCAATTTTTCAGTAGCTTTGTACGAGACCCCGATTACGGGTCGTGGAATGTAATATGGCCCATAAATCCCTTTCGTATGGCATGCCGACCATTTATCCTATTTCAGTTAGGACTTGTTTTACTTATTATAAATAGGTTTTTAGGTTATTTTTCATAAGTTTTCACCTAGTACTCAACTCAATAATTAGAGAGAGAAAATAGTGAGATTACTTTGGAGAGTCTTTGAGAACACTTGTACTTTAATTTTGATCTTTAAGCTTGTGATTCTCATTGAAATTGGATTTTCTTGTTCTTAATTTTGTTGTGTAAGTGTTTAATTATGTTCTTCCAGTTCATAATTCTTGCATCTACACAAAGCATAAAATCCATAACTAGGGTTGTGCGGACCATGAGGAACTAATAAGGTAAAACCAGATAATTTATAATTCTTGGAAAGTGTGCATGCATGTATTAATTAATTCTATTCATTTTACATATTTTTTGATGGTGGACAATATTAGAACCCGCCTAGTGTTACTGACTGGACCAAGGTTGTAATGAATAGGAAAAGAGATTAATTAACAGGATTCAACTGATGTCTTCTTGTCTAATCAATCAAACAAAGCCAAGGAGAGGTTGTACTAGGACTACTATGTAAGGGCTAGTAATGCACACTATGGAGATGGGCCAAGTCACATAGTAAACTTCACCTCTCACCTTTGATCAAAAAGCTTGGTGAACTTAACTTACCGTCCTGTATGCTACACACTAGAAAAGAATTAGGTTATCGATGATACTAAGCTTAGGAACTCATAGGGAACACAATGCCCCTAGTTTCTCTCCATATCAATTTCTCACTTATGTTAGTTTATTTTTCCATTGACTATTGCAAATCCCCCTCTCCCTCTCCCCTTTGGGGAAGTAAGTTGGTTAACCACTCAAATTGTGATAATTGAATTCTCTTTAGTCTATGTATTCCCCGTGGGTTCGACCCTAACCTCTGTTAGGTTCTATTTCTTGACATCGACCATTTTATCCTCTAAAAGGAGGTGTAACTTGGGCGGCATCAACATATACCATGATTATACTTGTGTTTATGTATTCTTTGGGACTAGACTTATTGCAATTACGAATGAATTAATGATTGAAATCTTAGTCGCTTACCTAGCAATGATTATGAGATGATGATAGGATGTTAGTAGAGGCATAAACAAGACTTAGGAGCTATCCTTTTGATGATGATTAATGTTCTAAATGCTTATGGGATGGGTTAGTAGAATATCTCTCCATATTAAATGACTGTATGATTCATGCTTATGATTATTTTGTGAGAGTTACACTTAGCACCGAGTGGACTTTAGGATAGATACAAAAACTATCCATTAGCTAGGGCATGAGACCATTAGTGGAATCTCATTTTCTCATAACAACATGCCACCATAAGATAATAAAGGTCACCCACTAGTAGAGGTTCACTTCTAGATCATCCGTTAGTAGAGGCTTGCTCACGGGTTAGCTTTAGTGGATCCACTTAGGTATCTTAAGAGGTCACCTTGGTAAGTTATATTCTTCTTTTTCTAGTGTTGGGTAGACATCAAGACTCTATGGTTAAGCTCACAATATTTATACTGGTTAAAAGTAGCTCACACATATCTTTGTGGTCCCTTGTTACTACTAATGGTATTTCTTATAAAGGTATATGACTTTCTCGTCAAGTATGAAAAGTGTTCTTCATTATGCCTACTAATGTTTCATTTATAGTAAGACATTCTTTCCCTTATAGAAATGTATTGTTTTACCAAAGATATTTCTATTTTACTTGTGCGTAACAACCTTGTTCCTTATTATTCTAAGTTAAAGTGTCTTATCATGCAATTAATTAAGTGTATGTCCTTTACTTCCACATGCATTATCTTATGTTCCATGACATAAGTAATATCTTAAATGATCATATTATTTACTAGCTTATGACTTATACTTCATTGTATTGTATGTCCGCATACTTATTACATTCTATAGTACTAATGCATACTCTATGCCTACATGATTTCACCATGTAGGGACCAACGTCCTTCATATCCTCCATGTGGCTAGTTTGGATCATAGAAATCTTTCTTGTGGTGAGTCCTCTAGTTTGAGGGCAATATCCATTTTCTATCTAGCTTGTTTATGTAAAGACATTGATACTCTGAGGGTACGTGAAGGGCATGTCTTAGGCCCCGCTCCACCTATGACTAGAGGTATTGTTGGATAGTATTCTATGTATGTATTATGCTACAATATTGTATGTATGGTGACTTTCCCTTATCCATTTCCCATAGTTATTATTGCTTATGATGTTATTAGCTCGGTGGTGAAATTCCTAAGCCCTTGATTCCCATAAAGTGCGTGACATGCCCCCTTTTCTTATAATTATTTGTTATGATTGAGACTCCCAGTTCAGGAGCCTTGAGTACAGAAGAGTTGGCTTGAAATGACCTAAAGTATGATTTACAAGGGTGACTTACGTCCCATAAGTTGACATACAACCCGTAGGTTCCGTTCTTAAGCATAGAACTTCAGGAAGTGGAAAAGTTCCCAAGTGTGATGTAACCCACAGACAAAAGTGACGGTCTGTAGGATACCTTACGACCTATAGATAGTTTCATGAGTGGGACCCAGACATGCCTCAACTATCCTAGTACTCGGCATTCACGACTAGCTTTATTTTTGATGGTTAGCCCTTAGTTTGAGACTCCTCCACATTTTCACTCTATTGTATCTTTGCTTTATTTTAAGATAATCCATTTGTAGCTCTTCTGAGGTGTTTATGTTCTATGTTACACTATTTTAGACTTCTTTCTATTTGATAGATATTGACCTATATTGGTCCCATCCACTTATGATGTAGTTCGTATGCATATGGACAAACAAAATGATTGTAGTATTTCCACTGCTTTTTTAATGTTGCTTCATTTATCGAATTTACCTTTAGTTCCTTTCTCTTAGATTTTTGCAAATTTATTTCCGTTAAATATCTATGAATTATTCAGATAGTTGAGATGGCTTAGGTGAGGTGCCTTCGGGTATCTCATTCATCGTGTGATGACCAAGTCCCTAGGTTGGGTCATTACAAACTTGGTATCAAAGCATGAGATTTTAAAATGTTCCTTAGATGTCCATGCATACCACATAGCATAGAGTCTCATTCAAGGTTGTGAAGCACGCCACTATCTTGAGTGAGTGTCTATGATACGGTTTAGGAAAGTCTTCCCTTTTTTCTCATTCATGTCATACTTTAGAGTTGAATAAGGTTTTCCGCTTACTAACGATGGACTGTTGATTGTTTCTAGATTATGCCACCACGAAGAGCTCCCCATCAATGAGGTACTATAGAATGAGAAGTCCCTCCCCTCCAACATTACGATGGAGTGTCTCATGTGGAGTTTAGAGCCATGTTGACCATATTAGCCTAGGCCTTGGCCAATCGAGCCAACCTGGAGATTACAGTACCTCCTCAAGTGCCTATACCGGCTGCCAAAGTATGAGATTTCATGCGGATGAATCCACCAAAATTCCATGGGTCAAAGACAGATGAGGACCTAATTGACTTCATAGAAGAGGCCTACCGAGTGGTTGCAGTGATGGACAATCCGTAGGAGGAAAAGGCCAAGTTAGTGGCTAATCAGCTCAAGGGAGCCGCCATGTTGGTATGAACAATGGGACGACAAGAGAGGGTGATGTGCTGTTAAATTACAGCACATTTAATGCCCAAAACAAGGGATTTTGTGAGTTCTTAATGCGACCTTTTATGGTTTTTATGTGTTTTGTGTTGTTTTTGCAGAAAGGTTAGGTTGGCATGATTTTTGAAGAAAAGTTGCAGATTTTGCTGAATCATCAGACATACGAGCTCACCTATGAGTCGTAGCCCAAACTAAGAGTCATAGGGTGTGTCGTAGCCCGAATTAGAGACCAAGAATTTAGAAACCAACTAATTGGAGGTCACCATTACGAGGCCATCCTACCAGTCGTAGTTCTCACCATGACTCGTATAGGTGGACTCGTAGCAGGAATCAGAGAGCCAAAATGTTGGACAAAAAACTGAAAGCCAAGACTATGAGAGTAACATATGAGTCGTAGCTCAAGCAATGACTCATACCTGTGGGTCTACCAGTTCAGTCCAAGATGGCAAGAACCTGATATGAGACCCCAACTATAGCTCGTAGGTCACCTTAGAGTCATACCCGCAAGGCATACTAGCTGCCAGCTGTCTTTTCTGTATTATTTTTAGGGTTTATTTGTAATCACTATAAATGCACTTAGTTCATTTTTTAGAACGTGGATTCCATATTTTTAGGATAAAACTTGCCTTTGAATATTCTCTTAGGGTTTTGGATTAGTTTATTATTTTCTCTTGGAAAACCCATTTTGGGGACTGCAAATCTTGCTTTGTACTCATTGTTGATCAATCAAGCTTTTAAAGGTTTGTAACTTGTGGTGTCTACAATCTTCATTGTTTTTGGTGAAACTCTCAACTATGTCATTTATTTGCATTTTTGCTTGTTTTGCCTTAGCCATGAGTAGCTAAGCACCCACAACTTGGGGTTGTGGGAATCATGGGTAGTTGATTTGAAATAACTTAGGTTTATTGCATTTCTACGATTGGGGTTTGCATGTATTTTCTATTTCCCTTCATTATGATTGGCGTTTGATGGTGGCCAATACCAATCCCTGCCTACTATCAATAGCCCGACAAAGGTAGTGATGAATAGGAAAAGAAAAGTAGATGACAGAATTCAATTGATGTGTTCTCGTCTAATCAACCAAACTTGACCAAGGAGAGGTTGACTGGGACAAATGGAAACGTTTAGTTAGCACGCCATGGTGGCCTACCAAGCGACATGGTGAAATTCGACCTTCACCTTCACAGGAGGGCTGGAAGAACCTAAGTTACCATCCTGCATGCAAATTCCCAATTATAGTTATGTTACCTAGGGTAATCAAGTCAACAAACCATAGTGAACACAATTCCCAAGTTGTCCCTAAAATTAGGTTTTCATCACGTCATATTTTAGTGTTTATTTTACTTTTGTTTTCGAATCATAAAAAAAACCCCCATTTAGAGATTTTAGTTATTTATGCTTAAAATGATTAGTAGTAGATTCTTGTAGTCAAGCACCGGATGCCCTATGGATTCGACCCTAACCTTTGGTTAGGTTAATTACTGATAGAGACCACTTTCTTATTAGAGCGTGAACATTATCAAAAAATTATGGCGCCATTATCGAGGAATACAACTAGGTTTTGACTTGAATTCACTATTAGTTAGTTCTAGTATTGATTTCTAGAATCTCTTGTATTTTAATTTTGTTTTTCTTTTTGTTGTTTGATTTTATTTGCAGGGTATACTAGGTTGTATGCCCAACACAAGGAGCCAAGGAGATCCCTTAGCTCCACTCAATTTGGAGATCCATCGACTACCAAAAAGAGTGGCTCAAGTGAATGAGGATATCGAGGTTGAGGAGGATATGAATATGAATGAGGATATGAGAAGAGAGGAGAATCCACAACAAAAGGGTAACATGCCACAACTCAGGGACTTCAATGAAAACTCTTACTGATAGAATCAATATCGACTGAACCCTATGGATATAGATGTTACCAGTGCCATAGTACTGCCTTCTTTACCGGCAGATACTAAGTTCACTGTACCGAGTGGATTTCTCCAAATGTTCTAAAATCATGGACTATTCATAGGCTACCTTCAGAGAATCCCCACCATCATCTCCAAAATATGGTGTTTGTTTGCAAGAATGTCATGGGGACACAAAACCTTTCTCTTGATGTAGTTGGTTTAAGAGTGTTTCCACTATTATTAACTGACAATGCAGCTGTATGGTTGTCTGAGCTTCCTCCGGGTACTATTACAAGTTGGGCTGAGCTTCAAAGAGTATTCCTTGAAAGATATTTTCCAAGATCTAAGATGTTGAAGTTCAAGGACTAAATCAAGAACTTTGAGAAATTGCTGGGTGACTCTATTAGCACAACATGAGATAGGTTTACTAAATGCTTGAGGATAGTCCTCGATCACAAGATTGTTGATGATGCCTTGGTCGAGATTTTCTATCAGGCTCTTGATGAGAATAGTCAAGCTTACATCGACACAATCATGGGAGACATGTTCCTTGACCAACCTTTTGCATTGATAGCTGCAAGGATGGAGCAAGTGGCCAAAACAAATAGAGCAATGAGGTCAATGAGAGTGAGGTGCGATGAAAACTCCTTGTCCGGTCAACACCAACAATGAGCAAGCAAAGGTGAACGAAGCGATCATGGAGCAACTTGCTCAACTTCACACCAGTATGGACTTGGTTATAAAGCAAAACTAAGCAAGTGTCAAAGAAATCACCCACCAACCTCTGAAGGGTACCATCTATGTCGATCCATTCTTTGATGAAGATGCATGTTTTGTAAGCAACCAAGCAGCAATTTTTCGGAATAACCCCCAAGGGTCCAATTCGGACTATTGGAGGCAAGGGTCCGGGAATCAACGTCGGAACTTCAACTATGATGGGATGTATTGAGACAAATGAGGCAGATACTATGAGAGAGACAGATGTCAGATGCTGAATGCGGAAGAAGAAAGGGCTACAGGAATGGTCCTTATGTGCCACCTCACAACCGTGATGCTAGGTCAAGTAACTCTATGATTGAAGAGATGTTTGAAAAGTTGTTGAAGCAGACCGACCACCAAGATGAGACTTTAAAGGGAATGAAAGTGGATACTTCAAGTATTAACAAAAAATAGAGTCTCCCTCGATGGCGATTAAGCAACTTGGGCAACAATTTGGACAAGTATCTTCACAGTTGAACCAATGCCAAAAGGTCACCTTATCGAGCAATATGGTTCAAAATCTTAAAATTGAAGGGCATTGTATCGCCGTCATGACCCAGAGTGGCAAGAGCACTGTAGATCCCCTTATGCCGGTAATTGTGGATGAAATTGTTGAGAAGGGTCTTGGTGGTGAAGTCTTGGTTAAGGGAGAAGATCTGAAGGTTGTTGGGATACAACAAGAAGAGGCAAGAAAGCAGGAGAAATTGAAATAAGTGCGCAAACCCCCTCCTCCTTTCTCTCAAAGGCTTAAGAAAAAGGAAGAGAGGGATAATTGAAACACTTCCTCTCGATGTTAAGGAAACTCTCCATCAATATTCCCCTTCTAGAAGCTTTGGAGAAAATACCCGGGTATGCCAAGTATATGAAGGATTTGGTAACCAAGAAACACACTTTGAGCCAAGAGTTCTCATAAGAACTCCAACAATGCAGTGCAATTATGACCAAATGCCTTATGAAAAAATGAGAGGACTCCAGTGCATTCACCATTCCTTGCACCATTGGTGATGTTGAGTTCACAAGAGCATTGTGTGACTTACGAGCGAGCATCAATCTAATGCCTCTTACTGTATTCAAAACGCTTTGCTTTGGCACTCCCACCCCGACAACAGTAAAGTTATTTATGGCAGATCAAACCACTTAAAAGCCAGAGGGAATCCTTTTGGATGAACTTGTTAAAGTTGATAAATTCATCTTTCTTGCAGACTTTGTGATCCTTGATTGTGAGGTTGATTTTGAGGTGCCCATCATCTTGGGGAGACTATTTCTGGCCACTAGGAGAGCCCTAGTGGATCTGGATTCAGGATAACTATGGTTTAGGATCAATGATGCAGAGGTCATGTTCGATATTCGCCAATCCATGATGCACCCAAATGAGCTCAAGAGTGAGGTGTGTACATTTGATGATAGTTGATGAAGGACGATAACAATGTCAAGCCCCAAAGTCCGATTAGGCGGACTGACACCTGTTGCCGATAAGGATCGGAGAACCAATCTATATCTGTATGTTTTGCATAAATATTATAAGTAATATCTATGTTTGGCATGCTTCTAAGGAGATATACGGTATTAACAAGCTAAAAGGAGATGCATATAGCTAGGCTGTTGGGGCCACGGTGTCTAAAATACGATACATGACCACACATTAGTTTACACTGTCTACAAAGCCTCTAAGAAGGGAAAGTATCTACATATGTTCGGGAAAGGCCTCGTCTGAATTAACTATAGAATGCAAACTCATAAACTCTAAACATACTGAAAACTCTAGAACAACTTGGATCAGAAATGACAGCTGAATATCCTTTACTCCTACTGGGGAGATCTTGTAGCACCTGTACCTGCAGCATGAAATGTAGGTCCCCAGAAGGGACTCAGTACGAGATAATGTAGTGAGTATGTAAGGCAGCAAATACTATATTTGAAATAATAACTCAAATAAAACCATGTACTAGAGTAGGATAAGAGACTACCTTTAGTTATACTTTGGAATCGAGTACTTTATATTCTTTATATCACTTTAACTTTACTGTATCATCTGTGCACATCATGTACTGTAATTTACCAATTGATCAGTGGTGAACTGTATCAGGTTTGTCCCTTTGCTAGGTTATTCCTTAACCCCCTCGGGCTATCCCCTATAATAAGATGTTTCCCTGGCTAGGTGATTCTTCCACCCCTCGGGATATCGGGATCGTCCCTGTGCTAGGTTCTTCCTTAACCCCCTTGGTCTACCACCTATGATAGGATCGTCCCTTTGCTAGGTGTTACTTCCACCCTCTCGGGCTACCACCTATCAAAACTGTATACTTTATCTTTATATTACCTTTGAGATTTTCTTTTGGTGGTCATAATATTGGAGCTATGAGGCTGTATATGCAACATGTACCATGTAAATAATCATACAATACAATGTGGAAATAAAGAGAGTATGTTACATAGACAATGGAATACGTAAGAATTGAAGCAACTCATGAACTTTATTTAGCAACAAGAACTCATGTACTTAGTGTCCATATATGTATATAACCTTGAAGATAACTATATATATAAGAGCATATCAGTATGTGGAAGAGTGGACATATGGCTGCTTGACATGTAGGAGTAGAAAATGCCTTTACTTACCAAGGGATCTATGTTTTATGCCAAATGATACGAAATCAAGTAACCTTACATACCTTATTGTACGACCTCGTTACTAACTTGGAGTGGATGTGCTCTCCTCAAATATTCAGCTACAGTATATTAAACAATAAGACCAGTATTAGCAGCAACCCAACACTTCTAGGCAGTCCAATATCATAAAAACAATCACTCGGACAACAATCTTTCAACTAATGACGCAAAGACTTTTCTTCAACCTTTTCACTTATAAACATATTTTCTAACAACCATTCTTATGTACATGTCATGTACATCTTATTTTCATATCCTTAACAGTCTTAAAACAGCCCATAAGGCACAACAAATAATAATTCTTCACAACATACAAACAAGCGGCATAATGTTACATCCTTTCACCATACCTTGACGCCAACAATCCCAAACCTGTTTTAACTTTTCCTAAATTATTCCCAACACTTTTACCACATAAAACTAGTCTTAGTATAGTACATAAATAGTCCCAAAACAGGTTAAGGTCGTGGAACAACATATTATAATTTTCAGCTCTCAAGTTTCTTTTAAAAGTGAAACTACGACGTTGTACGACAACTCATCTTTGTGGACTGTAAAAGTGGTGCAGCAGCTTATTTACATGACCGAAAACCTATATATTGTTACAATATAAGTCTTACTTCATATTTCCTCCAACCAATTAAAGAAAATCCTCTTGAACAACAAGAAACGTTCACAACAAAACTTAGGACACATGCTGTCCAGAATTTCCAGCTTAACATAATAAGTTATACTTCTTGTTTTACATGAAGAAATCATACTAGCAATATCTATAACTTCAACCATGTTATGAATATCAAAGTCTCTTCATAAAAAAGTCCAAAAACCATATAGAAGTCACCAAAATAAAAGTCAAGTGTGCAGTAACTTTTTGGACACAAGCTGTCCAGAATTTCCAACAAATTTCCAGCAAAGGTACTATCATATTCTTCTTGTTTTTCATGAAAAGATCTTACTAAATACACAACTATAATTGCTTACCTTTGCCTTATATGTTCTAGGTTCCCTTCAAAAGCCTTATAAAATTGAGTTTGCAGCTTGGTGAAGTGAAATATAGAGAAGACAAATGACTTTAAGACAGCTGAAACTTTATTTCCTAGTTGAATGACTTAGTGCTGCACTTAGCCCATTTTTAAAGATCTAATTGGCCAACTTTCTTTCCACTTTTGACCTGATAATGACACCCATTAGTGGTCTATTATTGCAGCATCTTATCCTCCAAAATTGGGCTTAAT
>JAABOM020060490.1:0-11835 GCA_011800125.2 Solanum clarkiae
GGTAGTTCTTTTCATGCACTTTGAGTTGCCTAGAAGCATAGGCTATGACCTTACCATTTTGCATTAGTACACAACCCTAACCAACTCTAGATGTATCACAATTCACAACAAAACCCTCAAACCCATCCAGTACTGACAATATAGGAGTGGACACAAGTCTATCTTTCAATGTTTGGAAACTTTTCTCACACTCATCGGTCCACACAGACTTAACCTTCTTTTCAATCAATTTTGTCATAGGAGAAGCAATTGAGGAGAACCCATTCCCATACCTTCTATAGTAACCCACAAGGCCTAAGAAAGTCCTAATATCTGACAGGGTTAATGGTCTAAGCCAATTCCTAATGACATCGGTTTTCTTGGGATCTACTTCTATACCATCCCTAGACACCACATGACCCAAGAATACAACCTCCTTCAACAAAAATTCACACTTGTGATATTTAGTATACAACCTCTCCTCCCTCAATCTTTGCAACACGACCCTCAAATAGACCATATGCTCTTCCCTTTTATGTGAATAAATCAAAATATCATCTATAAAGACCACAATTAAGGCATTATGATAGCGATTGAAGACCCTATTTATTAGGTCTATGAAGATGGCCGGTGCATTAGTCAATCCAAATGACATCATCATAAATTCATAATACCCATACCCTAGTCCGTAAGGTCTTCTTTGGACTATCACACTCCCTCACCCTTACTTGATGGTACCCGGACTGAAGATCAATCTTAGAGAAAAAGCTAGCCCCTTGCAATTGGTCAAACAAGTCATCAATCGTTGAAAGAGGATATCTATTCTTTATAGTGACCTTATTGAGTTGCCGGTAGTCAATACATATTCTAAGTGACCCATCTTTTTTCATTACAAACAACACCGGTGCACCCCAAAGTAATTGGGTAGGCCTAACAAATTCCTTCTCCAACAAGTCTTTCAATTGCTCCTTTAACTCCACCGGGGCCATACGATAAGGGGGAATAAAGATAGGTTGTCTGTCGGGAAGGAGTTCTATGCCAAAATCTATCTCCCTTTCGGGAGGGACACCCGAAAGGTCATTTGGGGAGACATCAAGAAATTCATTTACAATCGGAACCGACTCAATGGAAGAGACTTTGGACTCCATATCTTTGACTATCATAAGATGATACGAGCACCCCTTGGAAATCAACCTATGAGCTTTAATGCATGAGATGAACCTACCCCTCATTATTACGTCATGAATTTTCCACTCAAGGATGGGTTCCTTTGGAAATTGAATCTTGACCCTACGGGTCCTACAATCGATAGAAGCATAGTATGCATGCAACTAATCAATCCCAAGAATAACATCAAAATTAACCATATCTAATTTAACAAGATCACAAGGTAAGATTTTATGCAAGATGCAAACTAGACAACTTTTATACACCCTCCTAGTAACAATAGATGCGCAAATAGGAGTAGATACCTCATATGACTCATACAACAACCCTGACTCCACATGGAACCTTTTAGCAACAAAGGGGGTAGTAAAGGAAAGGGTGGAACCCGAATCAATCAAAGCGTATACATCAAGATCAAAGATTTTCAACATACTGGTAACAACATCAGGGACCTCACCAACCACTTGCCTCCTATGTAGAGAATAGAATCGATTGTGCCTTGGTGCACTACCTTGAGGACCACCTCTACCAAATAGAACCACATTTGCACCCCGAACCTTACCATGATTTCTAGGACAATCTACATTCTTGTGACCAAGCTCCCCACATTCAAAATATACATTGGAACCCTTCAAACATGTGCCCTTATGACTCTTCCCATATGTAGTACACACATCAATGGGAGCCACACCACCAATACCTTGAGGCTTAGGGAAGTCATTGGCAAACCCCCTATTTGTAGCATGAGGAGGCTCTTGGCCTTGATGGAATCGACCACCCCTATGGAGCTTGCCCCCAATACGAGGTCTCTTGGCCTCATGGCCCCTCATCTTTTTCAACTTTTCTTCTTCCATTTGCTGGGCATATGTCATTAATTGAGACAAATCCATATCACTAATGAGAAAGGCGGACCGATACTTTTCCTTACCAAATTGGAGACCCCCATAACAAATTTATTCATCCTTGACCTAGGGTCGGCCACCAAATGAGGGAGCATAATTTGAAAGTTGGTTGAATTTGAGGGCATACTCCCTCACACTCATACCACCTTGTTTCAAGTTCATAAATTCAACCAACTTTGCTTCCCGAAGCTTAAGAGGGAAGAACCGATTAAGGAAGGCCAACTAGAATTCCTCCAAATGCACCATATAGCCATTTCCCTTCTCACCTTTCCATTGATCAAACTAAATTTGGGCCACCCCCTTGAGTTGGTACGCTGCCAACTCTGCTTTCTCATTTAGCGCAACACCCATGATTAACAAGATTATAGACTTCATCAATAAACTCTTATGGATCATCATCCACCTTTGATCCACCGGAGGATTCATCCTCATAAATTCCCTTACCCTAGCTTCCGGGGTAGTAGCATGAGGGGCTTGTGCTCCTTGTTGGACTTGGTTGGCCACCACTTGGGCAAGCATAAGAGCATCTCGGAACTCAATATTAGTAAGTTGCTCCTCTGGATTTGGCCCCCTCTTCCTCTAGTATTCAGCATAATCTACCATAGCAAAGAACTATCATTAGGGGGAATACTTATCACAACTCTATCGCATGACTTAGGATATGAAGAAGGAAAACATTTTCTAAAATGCCTCATAGCCTCCTATTTAAAGCCATGGCATGCTTCACGACCATGAATAGGACTCTAATTGACATGATGTGTTGGAATCCGAGGATCTATCAACCTAGTGCTCTGATACCAAGTCTGTCAGGACCCAAGCCTAGGGCCTAGATGTGACACGACGAATGGGGAACCCGAAAGTACCCCAAACAAGCCTCTTAACTTGTCATTACATATCCTTGGATGCGGAATATACAAAAACATATAGATTGAGAATACGGACAATGGACTAAGGGAAAGCTTGCATAAATACCATAATCAAGAGTCAAGAGTGAAAACTCATACATAAATACACAACATGTTCAAAAAACACCTCTAAATACATAGATAGAGTAGGGGCCAAGACAAAGTAACCGGGCTCACCCTCATAGTCAAATAGAACATAAGATAGTGTCTCAAGACATAGATTAGAGGAAAACATAAACCAAAGTCCACGAGATGGAGAACTCACCAATAAACGTGGAATAACACCGTCTAGCCACGTAGAGGAGGATGATCAACTTAGACACCGATTCCAACATAGTGATATCATGTAGGCAAGAGTGTGCGTTAGTACGTTTGGATGTACTAAGTATGTGGGATGCAATGTAATAAAATAAAAGCTTCATAATTAACATGCATAACAATAGGCAATAGGCATGATATATCAATATGGCATATATGATCAACGCAAAAGTAAAACATGCTTAGGTAATCCATACTCATATAGAATATCATACGTGAAGATAAGACCAAGCTAGCTTTACAAGGCACGAACCCCTCGGTAGATTGGTGATGTTTCCGCCCCATCACCCAGGTAAAGATGAGTATTAACCCTCATTCTAAGTTAGTGATATTGCCACCCCATCGCCTAGGTGGAGATGAGTATTAACCCTCATTCTAGGTCAGTGATATTTCCACCCCATCACGTAGGTGGAGATGACTATTAACCCTTATTCTAGATTGATGACAATGCCACCGTGTCACCCTAGTGCAGATGAGTGTTATCCCTTATTCTAGGTTACCGGGGCTCTTGCCCCCCCTCCCCCCGGATCGGGCATGGTCTATGCAACACTTTATATGGATTCATCATAAGCTCTAATGAAATACCACATGTAGGAATAATCATGTAAATAAGCTCATTTCATTATCATAACATTATTCATAGCATATCTCATTCTTTGGACCTTCAATTCCTCAAGAAAACTTAACCGGATATTTTATCAAACACCATGGGGCTGTGTAATGGGGGTAAAAGAGCATGCAATTCGGAGATAGAATCATGTAGGAAAATCAGTTGTAAAACCTTTAATTAACACCTAGCAGCACCCCCAAGATATTCATATCAAAACCCCTCATCAAATCCAACATTAGATCCAAGATTAAGAGCTCAAAACATGCTAAAACAACCACACTTTCATGAAATAAAATCACTGTGTAGTAAATTTCTCTATATACAAGACCCACATGTAAAATCAACTTTAAATCATGAATTATTAGTAAAAATAGGATTTAGGCACCATGTATGGAAGGACCCAATCGTTCAACACCACATACCTTAGCTTTTGTGGAGTTCTGGAAGAAGACTCTAATGGATATTTGAAGCTTGGGTGAGATCCTTGAAGAAATCCTTGAGATTGGCCTTGAGTTTGGGACTTGAATTTAGGGTTAGAAATGAGTCTAAGTGTTTGGGGAAATATTGGGGAATGTTTTGGGTGATATGAGGGTGAAACAAGGCTAAGTATAGGTGAAACTACATTTGGGAAAACTTAGGTCCAACACTTAGAAAAATCTAGGCGAACAAGGAAAAGACAGTGCAAAAATAACACCTCTCCGCGTCGCGGAGAGGTCACGGATGCCCACTGGAAATTGCACCAAGCGAAATTTCATAATTCGATTCCTTTGCTTTAAATTCGAGTTTAGACCCTTTTCCCCTAATTTGGACCTCCTGAACAAGAATATGAAGTCGATTTTTTGAAAATTTCAAACGAATTTTTAGATGTATAGAAACCAAGATTCTGGGCACTTCCGAGGTACATTTTCGGAAACTTGTTGGTGTCGTTTGATCGACCCTAACCTTTGTTAGATTATATATCTTGACAATTACCACTTTAACCTTCAAAAAGGAGGTGTATCTTAGGTAACATCAAGATTTTGGTGCTATTTTTAGGGAATTCAACTAGACTTATTTAATTTGAGTAGTTTAGGAATTAATCCTTATTTTTGTCATTTTATCTTTTTGTTGTCTTTGTTTCAGTGTGCAGGTGTAGTGTATGAACAACACGTGAAATCGAGGCATTTTCTTAACTTTGTTTGACCTAAAAATCCAAAGAACATTGAGAAGAATGGCCAGGACTACGCGAACAACATAGTTAATGTAACTCTGAACCAAAACGAGAATGATAATAACCTACCTCTGCTTGAGGACATTAATCCACAACCACATGATCTTAATGCCAAAGCTCATACATGGAATCAATATTGGCTTAACCGTATGGCTATTGATGCCACTGGAGCTATTGTGTTGCCGCCACTACCGGATGACAAAAAGTTTGTTGTTTCGAGTGGGTTACTTCAAATGTTGCAAAATCATTAGTTATTTAGGGGCCTACTATAAGAGGATCTGCGTACCCATTTACACAATATTATGTTTGTCTATAAAAGTGTAATGGGAAACCAGAATCTATCTATAAATGTTGTTGGGCTTCATGTCTTACCATTGTCTCTAACAGGCAATGCAAAGCTATGGCTATCCGAGCTCCCACGGAGTTCGATCACCAGCTGAGTTGAATTGTAGAAAGCCTTTTTGGAGAGGTTCTTCCCGAGATTGAAGAAGCTCAATTTAAAAGGCCAGATCAACAACTTCGAGCAACTTCCTGGTGACTCGATCAGTACCGTATGGGGAGGTTCGCAAAGTGTTTGAGTAGTGTCCCTGGCCACAAGATCATTATATGATGCCCTAGTGGAGATCTTCTATCTCGCCCTGGACGAGAATAGCCAAGCATATGCTGATATCATCATGGGTGGTGCATTTTTAGATCAACTATTTTCAAGGGTTACTAAGATGCTGCAAAAGGTGGTCAAGTCGAATCATGCATGGGGAATGAGGGACTGGTTGACAACAAAGAGCTTATGTGTAGTCGGTACTAGTTCAGTAGAATCTATAATAAATGAGGAGATAATGCAAGAGCTTGCTCAGATTAGTACCAAAGTGGAGTTATTGATGAAGAAGAATAAAGAATATGTGAATGTAGTTGCTCATTCGCCTGCATGATTACACCTATGTGCGAGGAGCCTTACTATGAGGAGGACACTTGCTTCATCACTAATCAGATGGGGGGTTTGCGAACCAATGCCCAAGGGTCCAATCAGGACTGTTGGCACCAAGGTCAAGGAAACCAAGGTCGGAACTATAGCAGGGATGGAACCTTCAAAGACAACGTGGATGTTACTATGACATAAGCAGGGGCTAGATAGAGATGATGCACTACAAGTAAACTGTGAATTACATGGGGATCTCAGTTAGGGAGATTTTTCGTAGGAAATACATGCAAAAAATATAAAATCATCAACATTGTTCTATATTAATTGTGAATGACATTTCCCAACAAATTTCGCAGGTTAATTTGGCGCTATATTGCACAAATTTTGTACTTGCAATATTATCTAGGAAAATGCATCAGCGGGTATATTATCCCTATGTAAATCCATAGGTACATGAATAAATATATATTTTAAGAAATAATATTTTAATCCGCAGAAAAATCCCTAGGTAATCTATCCTTTGGATTTACATTGAGATATCTTGGTGGAAATATATGTGGGGATTATTTGTTGCGAATTTAACTGGGGACTTGCACTTGGAGATTTAGCTACAAAATTTATTACGTGGGAAAATATTAGGGAATTTTATGTGTTACTATGAATTTTAGCTAGAAGTTATTTTTTGGGGATTTACGTAGAATTTTTGTGACTTAAATTTTTTATGCAAATGTTATTAACTATAGCTTTAGTGAGAAAAATTATAAATATGATTTTTTTCCTTTCACACTTACCTTTACATTTATAGTTTTTGGAATATTTTTCCTTATTCAATTAAAGAGAATTAGTGAGGTAATTAAATATCATAAATATTAAAAATGACAAATCATGTAAAAGGACATTAATAACATCAATAATAATTTAAATAGAAAAATGGTAAAATAGAAGAATAATAAACATAAAATAAAAAATAATTTAAGCGTTAAACTAGTAGACACAAGGAATCAACAAAAGATATGCATTTTAATTAGAATGAATCAACCTTGACTCGTTATTGATATCTTGGAATGGTCATCACCAAGAAATTAAGAAGGTAAAAATTCATTTGTCTAAGATATTGAAAAGGACTCAAATAGAGCTTTTCAATTGGTTATTTTCAATACAAATGTAAGACATATCACTTAAATACAATGTACTTCAACTTACACTTATTAGGAGTTATTTGGTCTGCGATTTAAGGTATAATAATCTCGAGATAACATAAAAAGATTATTGTATTTTGTATTTGATTGGATATATATATATATATTAGGAAGTCTTAAAATTATTTACATGATTTTGAGATAGCTAATCCCATAAAAACTTATTCCTAACTAAGTGACCCTTTATAACCTTATGCTCTAAACTTTCAATATTTTTTTAGAATATATTTTTCACTATATAATATTACAAGTAATGTTTTTCCCTCAATAATACAAGTAATTTTATTTGAGGTTTTTATATTTTAAAAATGTTTTACGTATATGAATGAAAATATACATAAAAATTAATAAAAAATAGATAAGTATTTATATGACAAGTATTAGGCAAAAATTCCCTCCTTCAGTTCCTCCCATTGACAGCTCATTCAGTCAAAATATTACTCTCAAGACTCTTCAACTTCAGTTCAAGTCCTCCTATGCGTCTATCAAATCTCTAAGAAGGCAAGGAAGAAAACCCAAAATCAAAGTTTGATTTGCTCCATATTTTCCCAAAATCAGAGGTAAATGTGCAAACTACAAAATCTTTCATATTTATATTTAGTAGATATTTAATTTTGATACTCTAATTTTGCGACCGATCTGCCTTAGTAAATATTTAATAGGTTTCTTCTCTAATGATTCATTAAGTTGCTTCCAGCTTACTTCTAATGATTCATTAAGTTGCTTCCAGCTTACTATATATTAAACCACTGATTGTTGAATAATTTTGTGTTATCAATTGAAGTATTAGAATTTCAGAAACCTATTGATAGAGCCATTTGAACTGCGTATTTGTTCTTCTTTTTGTTATTGTTTAGATTAAGATCTTTTTACATAATGTTTTAAACTTGAACAGTTTTCGACTTCTATAGATTTGGAATTCATAATAAGAACTTTGATTAATTTGAGTTGTAACTAAATTCTGTAGAATTAGTTTTACTCGATTTTTTACTTATGTATCTTGACTCCTTTTTCTAAAAAAATAACATAAGTGTTAGAATTTCAGAAAAATTGTTGGTCGAATAGCTTTGTGAAGTTTTCGTCTTCCTCATTGCCAATAGTTGCTTAAATAATTTTGTGATGTTTTGATACTAAATTCATCTTCTTAAGGTAAAGAGGTTGATTGTGCTTCATTTCCCTCAATTCCTTTTAATTTTTTTACTCGAAGTACAGGTGTATCCTATTTCATTAAAAAACTACTCCAATCATATTTTTTTTACTGAAAGAGTGAAAATTTAATTTAAACAGAAAATTATTTAGTATATTATTATGTGATTAAATATAAATATGTACTCCCTCTGTCCCATTTTATGTGGAACCCTTTCCTTTTTGGTCCTTCCTAAAAAGAATATCACCTTACTCTAATTGAAAACAATTTAACTTTGAAATTTCCCTTTTACCCTTAATGAATAACTCCCAACGACACATATATCTCTGAATGATTTTAGACCACAAGTTTCAAAAGTCTTACTTTTTTCTTAAACACCGTGCCAACTCAAAGGGTGCCACATAAAATGGGATGGAGGGAGTACTATATCTTTTGGCTTAGAAAATGAATATCCCAGAACATCAAAAATGGATTGTAAATAGACTTGTTCCTAATCGAGTAGCATATATAGATGAATTTATAAAGGGCATGGAAGAGTTCATTGAATTTGCTTGTAGTCAACCGTAACACATATCTGAGAAAGTCATAAGGTGTCCTTATATAATTTTAAAACACATGAAATACTTGACACCCGATGAAGTCAGTGTACATGTTTTAAAAAAGAATTCACGTCAAGATATTGGTATTGGACGTCAAACAGAGAGGAAGCTCATTCAATTAATTTGAATGAATATGCCCATTCAGGTGCTTCAAATAGTCATCAAGGATCTAGCTTTGACATACCTTCAAGAAGTCAAAATAAAATTCTATAGAAATACTCTAAACACGTAAATAGATATCAAGGTATGATCTATGATACTGCGTGTATAGAATTTGATCATCATGGGTGCTAAGAAATTTTATGAAATGTTCAATTTATCTCAAGAACTTTTATGGATCGGATGTAAATATTCAGAATTGTCGACAACTGTTAGAATGATGAGTATTAAATCTGAATATAATATGTCCTACAGTTATTTTAATGCAATGGCATAATTAATAAAGGATACAAGTTATCTAGCTAACAAGATACCTCTTGATTACTATCAGGCAAAGAAGTTAGTGTTGTGACTTGGTTTAACTAGTCAAAATATTGATTGTTGTATTAATGGATGTATGTTGTGTTACAAGGCTGATCAAGAGTTGATAGAATGTAAGTTTTGTAAAGAGCATTATTATAAAGAACGCATGGGCAAGAAGAGTAGCAAAAAGGTTCCATGCAAGACTATGCATTACCTGCCGCTTACTAGGATTCAACGATTATATACTTCAACGCGATCTGCAAAGTACATGAGATGACACTATAAAAATCGCAGAGAAAAAAGTGTGTTGTGCCACCCTTCAAATGGAGAAGCATGGAAGCATTTTTATCGAACTTATCCAGATTTTGTTGCAAAGCTTAGAAATGTTAGGCTTGGTCTTTGTTTTGATGGTTTTACTACTTTTAGCCAGTCAATATCTCCATACTCTTGTTGGTCTATGATTTTTACTCCCTGTAATCTTCCTCCTGATATTTGTATGACAGCTCCATATATGTTCTTAACATTGATCATTCTAGGTCCTCACAATCCCAAGAATAAAATTGATGTGTATCTCCAACCATTAATAGATGAGTTGCTATACTTATGGACAGATGGTGCACTATCTTATGATGTGTTGAGGAAATAAAACTTTGACATGTAAGAAACATTAATATGAATAATTAATGATTTTCCTACTTATGACATGCTATCAGGGTGAAGTACAACAGGTAAATTAGCATGGAACAATAAAAACTTTTAGTTCTTTCCACCCTTGAATACCTGACTAGCCGATGTTTGAAAAATAGAAGAAAAGTTACTTGGTTTGATTGTAATCATCAATTTTTGCTTCTCAATCATGAATATAGAAGAAATATAAATTCTTTTTATAGAGCAAAAGATGAAAAGTCTAGGCCTTCTCCTAGGCTAACTGGAGATCAAGTGTGGAAAAAAGTGAGAGAATTTTCAAAGATCACTGAATCTGGTCCACATAAATTCTATGACTATGGAAAATTACTTAATTGGACCAAAAAGAGCATTTTTTGAGATTTGCCATATTGAAAGACCTATCTGATTCGTCATAATATTGTTATAATGCATATACAGAAGAACATTGTCATCGAAATGAGTTACACTTACAATTGAATGATGATGGGAGATGGATTAAGCCAAAAGTAATGTTTACCTTAAGTGATGATCAAACGAAAGATGTATGTGAATGGGTTCATCAACTAAAGATGCCGTATGGATATTCTTCTAATTTGGGTAGATGTATTGATATGGAACATTTAATATTATTTTGAATGAAAAAAGTCATGACTGTCATATTTTCATGCAATATCTTATTCCAATTGCTTTTAGTGCGATTGTAAAACCTATCTAAAAACCATTAACTAAACTCAGTTTATTCTTTAAAGACTTGTGCTCAACAGTATTATGGGAGGATCATCTAATGTAGATGGAACAAATATTCCCGTAATCTTGTTTAAGTTGCAGCGAATATTACCACTTGTTTTTTTTGAGTCAGTGGACCACTTGCTAATTCATTTGCCTTATGAAGCAAGAATTTGTAGGCTGCTTCAGTATCAATGGATGTATCCATTTGAAAGGTATATAAATTTATTCCTAAAATTTAATACCTAGGTTGTTATTTTGATATATAATTTATTTATTTTCTTAAAATAATTGTAGGTTTCTAAACAAAATTAAAGGTACTATAAAATCAAAGCCAAAGTTGAAGGATCTATTTGTCAAGCATATTTTGCTCAAGAAGTATCATACTTTGCTTCCCATTATTTTGAATTTCATGTTCTATGTAGCAACAAAAGAGTTGAGCATGATGATGACTACATCGAAAAAGATGCAATTCACTAAACTTTATAAGTCTGTAATCATTCTATCCAAAGTTATGGTAAGAAGGATGGTGATATCCGATGTCTAGATGATAAAGAAGTTGCTGCAACATAGTTGCATGTTCTTATAAATTGTGATGAGTGAATCGCCCAAATTTATACTCCAAATAGAATAGTAAAGCGATCGTTCATTTAATATAGAACTCGACCAGAGTTGAGATCGATCCCATAGGAAATGCGTTAGAATATATCTATTAGCACTATTTTCAGATGCAATATCTATTTTCGAAATAAAAGTGCATAAAATAAATATGAGGGGTTTTGGTTTATCAAACTAATAGTAAAGCAATAAATGAGTGAAAGAACGACTAGATTTCAAATAATTTATGCGAAGCTAGAATTGTGTTCCCCATGACATCTAATGCGATAGTTGAATCTAGTGGTAAGCTCGTTCATGATTACGTATATAAGATCTAACAAGTTATTTAACATCTAGTTTACCTTTCGGTCTCTCTTAAATGAATATCATTTATTGCCTTTCGGTCTCAGAACATATACGTATTAACCC
>JAABOM020060491.1:0-46675 GCA_011800125.2 Solanum clarkiae
CATGTTTAAGTTGGCAAATACATGGTGATTTTACACTTATGTTGAGATTTTGAAAATGATGTTTTGAATGATTTGAAAACATTTCAGCATGAGTTTTAACTACATTATGCTCTTCAACTAGTAAGTTATGCAATGGATCTTATGGTTGGAAGTTTCATGTTCTAATTCAGGCCTTTCTAGCCTTATTCTTCCACATTTGAGGATGAATGTTCCCAACGGGGCGATATTCTAATACCCCGTAACTCCATCCTCTTATATCCATGTTTCAAGCCTTATTTGGTTAGGTTGGGGGTGTATTAGATTCATAGGAAACTCCTAGTACCTAAACGAGTTCAAGACTTCCCTAAGAGTTGAGTTTTGGGTGATGGTTCATGCAAGAGTCAACTTTAACCTAGAATAACTTTTATCACACTTAGAACTGGGTGGCCAGCAATATTTCAAATGAAATCCCTTTGAGTTAGCTCTCCCACGCACTTTATTTCACCTCATTCAGAGTTCGGAGTCAAAAGTTATGATCATTTTACTGAAGACTGCCAGTGCAGAGTTGCACTACGAGCCCATTGTTATGAGTCGTAGGTTGGGGTATGACTCGTAGGTCAGGCTCGTAGCAATTTCTAGAGACTTCAAAATTGATCCTAGGGGTCATGTGAGGGTCTTACGAGTTATCGTGCTACCTACGGGTCGTAACGGGGCCTGTAACAGCCGTTAGACAGCTTTTTAGGAAGGGTTATTTTGGTCCTTTCCCACCCTTTCTAAGCTCTAAATTGACATTTTTAAGCTCACTCAAGGTCCCAAAACCCTTAGGTTCTTCATTGTATTGATGAAATACTCTCTCAAACCCTTATACTAATATTTCTCCAAAATCAAGTGTCCAAATCTCTTCCGGATCTAAGGATTTTCTTCAAGCTTCAAGCCTCCACTTCAATCTTCATCAAGAACTTCTCCAAAGCTAAGGTATGTGGTGTTGAACCATTGGTTCCTTCCACCCATGGTGCCTAAACCCTCCTTTTACAAATATTGCATGATTTAAAGTTGATTTTACATGTGGGTCTTGTATATTGAGAAGTTTACTGCACAATAATTTTAATTCTTAAAAGTATGGTTATTTTAGCATGTTTGGAGCTCTAAATCATGGATCTAATGTTGGATTTTATGAGGGGTTTTGATGTGTATGTCTTGAGGGTGTTGCAAGGTGTTGATTCTACAGATTTTCTTGCATGATTTCATCTCTAAATTGCATGGTCTTTTACCCTCATCACACCCGCTAAGTGTTTGATAAAATGTTTGGTTATGATTTATTGAGGAATTGAAGGTCCAAAGCATGTCTTATGTTATAAATAATGTTATGATGATGAAATAGGTAATGAGAAATGTCATGAATGATGTTATGATGATGAAATAATCTTTGAGAAATGTTATCAATGATGTTATGATGATGAAATAATAGTATGTATATGATGTTATGATAATGATAGCAGGAAGGTATATATATGACGTATCTCTATATAATGTTGGATTGACCATAACCAATTGAGGGGTACGCTTCAATCACCATGGGAGGTAGGGTGTAACCATCCTCTAAGCTATCAAGGGGTTTGTACCTTGGCACCAGCGTGATGGGTCGCATCATCACTAACCTATCAAGGGGTTTGTACCTTGGTAACCCATCAAGGGGTTTGTACCTTGGCACCAAGGTGATGGGATGGCATCATCACTAACCTATCAAGGGGTTTGTACCTTGTTATCCCATCAAGGGGTTTGTACCATGGCACCAGGGTGATATGGCGGCATCATCACCAACCTAGATGGGGGTTTGTACTTATCAACCTAGTGAGGGGTTAGTACCTCACCACCTAAGTGATGGGTCGGCATCATCACCAACCTACCAAGGGTTTCGTACTTTGGAAATCTAGCTTGGTCTCTCCCACACATATAATATCCTATATGAGCATATGTTACTTAAGCATGTTTTACTTATGCATTGATCATACATGACATATTGATATATATTATGTCTATTTCCTATTGTTATGCATTTTGGATTATGATTCTTATCTCTTGTTGCATTGCATCACACATACTTAGTATATTCAGACGTACTAATCCATACTTTATGCCTATATGATGTTACCATGTAGGACCCAGAGACATTGGTGAGTCCTCCATTCCGAGGACATTGGTCTACATTCCTATGCTATGTATTAAAGACTATCTTTCCTTTTGTGTGCTTTGAATATGAGGCTGAGCCCGGTTGCTTGTCTTGACCCTCACTACGTTCTATGTTGGAGGCATAGTTAGACAAGATCTATATATTGTGCTTGAGCTTTCACTCACTTATGATATTCAAGTTATTTTAACATAAGTCCTTTTCCCTTTGTCCCAATTTCCCCTTGTTAATGTTTCTTATATTGCTTTATAATGCTTCTGCAACCAAGGATGTGTAATGATATGCTATGAGGCTTGTTTGGGGTTCCTTTGGGTTTCCCATCCGTCGATCACGTCTAGGCCCTAGGCTTGGGTCGTGATATGGGAGTCTCCGACTTGGTGAGTGAAAAATATATTTCCCCTATGCTAATTAATGACATGGACTTGTCTCGGTTGATGATTTATGCCTAGCAAATGACAGAGGAGAAATTGAGGAAGAGAAGGAGTCATGTGGACAAGAGGGACCTTTTAAGGGTAAGTTCCAAAAGGGTTGTCAGTCCCACCATGGCCAAGGGTCTTCTCATACTTCTAAGGTGGACTTTGCCAATGATTTCCCAATTCCTCAAGGTGTTGGTGGTGTGGCTCATATTGTTTTGTGTCCAAAGTGTGGTAGGGGTCATAGTGGCCCATGTTTGAGGGATACTAATGCTTGTTTTAGTTGTGGGGAGATGGTCACAAAAAGTTTAAATGCCCTCAGTATCACAACAAGGGTAAGAAGGTGTGTCATAAGGTGCTAATGCGTTCCCATTGGGGAGAGGTGGCCGACAAGATGGTGCCCCAAGGTACAATCGGTGTTATGCATTATATGGGAGGCAAGGGGTTGATGAGATGCCCGACGTTGTTACTGGTATGAAAATCTTTGACTTTGATGTATATGCATTAATTGATCTGGGTGCCACTCTTTCTTTTGTCACCCCTTTTGTTGCCAAAAAGTTCTATGTTAACCCCGAGTTGTTGCATGAGTCATATGAAGTGCCTACTCCTATTGGTGCATCTATTGTTGCTAGAAAAATTTGTAGAAGTTGTCCTATTTGCATCTTTCATAAAGTGTTGCCTTATGATCGTGTTGAGTTAGACATGGTTGATTTTGATCTCATTCTTGGGATGGTAGACATGGTTGATTTTGATCTCATTCTTGGGATGGATTGGTTGCATGCCTACTATGCTTCATTGGTTGTAGAACCCATAGGGTCAAATTCCAATTTCAAATGAACCCGTTCTTAAGTAGGAGAGTCAAGATGTGGTGGTCAAGGATAGGTTCATCTCTTGCATTAAATCCTATAAGTTGATCTCTATGGGTTGTCTTTATCGTCTTGTGAGGGTTAGGGATGTGGATTCTAAGGTCCTTCCCATATAGTCAGTTCCGATTGTAAATGAGTTTCTTGATGGTTTCCCACATGACCTTCCCGGTATTTGTCCCGAAAGGGAAATAGACTTTGGCATATACCTCCTCCTTGATACTCAACCCATTTCTATTTCCCCTTATCGTATGGCCCTGGTGGAGTTGATAGAATTGAAGGAGCAATTGAGGGTCTTGTTTGAGAAAGGATTTATTAGGTCTAGTCAATCACCTTGGGGTGCCCCAGTGTTGTTTGTGAAAAAGAAGGATAGGTCCCTTAGGATGTATATTGACTACCAGCAACTCAATAGGGTCACCATCAAGAATAGGTATCCTCTTCCAAAAATTGATGATTTGTTTGACCAATTGCAAGGCGCTAACCATTTCTCTAAGATTGATCTTCAGTTTGGGTATCATCAAGTAAAATTGAGGGAGTGTAATATTCCTAAGATAGCCTTCCAAACTTGGTATAAGCATAATGAGTTTGTTGTGATGTCATTTGGGTTAACCAATATACCAGCTATCTTCGTGGACCTTATGAATAGGGTCTTCAAGACCTACCTTAATTCCTTTGTTTTGATTTTTATTGATAATATTTTGATCTATTCGCATAGTAGGGAGGAGCATATGGTCCATTTGAAAATTGTGTTGCAAAGACTGAGGGAGGAGAAATTGTATGCTAAATATAAAAAGTGTGAATTTTGGTTGAGGGAGGTTGTCTTCCTAGGACATGTGGTGTTAAGAGATGGTATTAAGGTAGATCCAAAGAAGGCCGATGTATTAGAAATTGGCCTAGACCATTGACCCTATCAGATATTAAGAGCTTCTTGGGCCTAACAGGTTACTATCACAGATTTGTGAATGGGTTCTCTTCTATTGCTTCCCCTATGACAAAATTGACTCAGAAGTAGGCTAAGTTTGTGTGGTCCGATGAATGTGAAAGAAGTTTCCAAACATTAAAAGACAAGCTTGTGTCCACTCCTATATTGTCACTATTAGATGGGCTTGAGGGATTTTTGGTGTATTGTGATGCTTCCCAAGTTGGTTTGGGTTGTGTGTTGATGCAAAATGGTAAGGTCATAGCTTATGCTTCTAGAAAACTCAAGGTACATAAAAGGAACTACCCTACCCATGATCTAGTGTTAGCCGTCATCATGTTTGCATTAAAATTTGGTGTTACTACTTGTATGGGGTGCATGTTGATGTGTTCACTGACCATAAGAGCCTCTAATATGTCTTCACTCAAAAGGATCTCAACTTGAGGCAAAGGAGATGGTTAGAGGTTCTTAAAGACTATGATATGAGTGTGCATTATCATCCGGGTAAGGCAAATATGGTAGTGAATGCTTTGAGTAGGGTGTCCATGGGTAGCCTAGCACATGTTGATGGTAGTGAGAAGGAGATGTCTAGGGAGGTGCATCGGTTGGCTAGATTGGGAGTTAGGTTGGAAGAGCATGGTAATAGTGGTTAGGGATGTGCATCGGTTGGTTCAGTTCGATTTCATACATTATCGGTTTGGTTTATCGGTTTTCAATTTTTAAATATGCTAAACCAATAAGAATCTAATAAAGTATCTCTTATCGATTTTTCGTTTATCGATTTTAAGTCCTTAATAGTTCGATTTTGTTTACCTGATAAGAATGATAATGAGAATTTGCATTAACAAAAAGCATATAGAGTACGAAGACTACGTTTATAAACTTGCAAAAGCTATAATCAGTTAATTACATATTAAAATACTAAAGTGGATAACTAATCACTTTAGTGCTGTAAAGATTAAAATTGGTAAAGTATTATTATAGTGTCCTATTACTATTAAATTACTAATATTTAATATTTACGAAGGGGTAAAATAGTAAATTATTATAATCCTATTGGATTATCGGTGTACCTAATAACCCAATAGTAAAAACCAATATCGAACCGATAACCCAATAATTTTTTTAAGAAAAAAACTATTAAGAACCCAATAACCTAATAATTCAATAACGATAAACCAATAACATTTTTATCAGTTCAGTTTATCAGTCGACTCGGTTTTTGTACACCCCAAATAGTGGTGTGGTTGTTGTTGATGGTTCTAAATCTTCTTTGGTTGATGAGTTGATGGCAAAACAAGATCTTGATCCCTCCTTGTTAGAATTAAAGGCCTTGGTGAAAGTGAGCAAGGTGGAGGTTTTCTCCCAAGGAGGAGCTGGTGCCCTTAGGTTCCAAGGTAGGTTGTTTGTGCCTTGTGTTGATGGTTTGAGGGAGAAAATTCTTGATGAGGCCCAAAATTCTTCTTATTCTATCCACCCTGGTTCCACCAAAATGTATAGAGACTTGAGGGATGTGTATTGGTTCGAAGGCATGAAGAGGGGCATTGCCAAATTCATTTTCGGTTTCCATAGTTGTCAACAAGTCAAAGCCAAACATCAAAGGCCGGTGGCCTAACCCAAGACATAGAGATTTCCACTTGGAAGTAGGGGATGATTAATATGGATTTTATGGTTAGGTCGCGCAAGACTAGAAAAGGTTTTGATTCTATTTGGGTAGTGGTTGATAGGATGACGAAATCAACTCACTTTGTACTAGTTAAGACCACATATGGGGCTGAAGAGCATGCAAGGTTGTACATCCATGAGATAGTGAGGTTTCTTCGGGTTCCTTTCTCCGTCATATCTGATCGTGGTGCACAATTCAATTCACACTTTTGGAGGTCTTTCCTAAGGAGTCTTGGTACTAGAGTTAAGCTTTATATGACGTTCCACCCTCAAACGGATGGCCAAGCCGAGAGAACCATCCAAACCCTTAAGGATATGCTTAGAGCATATGTGTTGGAGCTTAAAGGTAATTAGGATGATCATTTTCCGTTGACTAAGTTTTCCTACAATAATAGCTATCATTCTAGCATCTGTATGACTTGTTTTGAGGCTCTCTATGAGAGACGTTGTAGATCACTAGTTGGATCATTTGAGGTTGGTGAGATAGCTTTGTTGGGACCAGATCTGGTTATGGAGTCTCTTGAGAAGTTTAGTATGATTAGGGAATGGTTGAAGACGGCCCAAATTCATCAAAAATCCTATGCCGATGTGAGAAGAAGAGACCTTGAATTCAAAGTTGGTGATTGGGTCTACATGAAGGTTTCACCCATGAGGGATGTGGTCTGTTTTTGGTAAGAAGGGAAAGTTGAGCCCAAGATATATTGGTCCTTATGAGTTCATGAGGAGGATTACCAAGGTAGCTTATGAGTTGAGGTTGCCTAGTGAGATGAAATTGGTTCATCCGGTATTCCATGTGTCCGCGTTGAGGAAATGTATGGGTGATCCGAATGTCATTGTGCCTCTTGATCTTATAGGTGTTGTTGAGGATAATTTTGACATATGAAGAGGTTCTGGTTCAGATTTTGGACAAGCAAATGAAAAGGTTGAGAAACAAGGATGTGGCTTCCGTAAGGCCCTTTGGAGAAATCAAGAAGTTGAGAGTGTTACTTGGGAGGCCGAAGCGGACATGCAAAAGCGGTACCCTTACATTTTCCACTCCAATCAAACCTAAGGTATTGGTTTAAGTCTTTCCTTTGATCTCAAGTCTTAAGTTCAGCCCCATGTCATTGCATATGTTCATGTTTAAATTAAAAAGCTCTTGATGATTTTACACTTATGATGAAGTTTTTGAAATGATGTTTAAGTGCATTATTGCATCTATATGTGGGCTAAAATTGTCATGTTTGTATATCTCATACACGTCTCCTTGACATTTGGGAATGAATTTTTCCAAGGGGGAGATATTGAAATGACATTGAAAAGTGCCTGAAAATACGCCTCGAAAGTGACCAAAATTGTAATTTTCATATATCTCAAAATCCATGTGTGATACCTAAAATTTGACTTTATATTCTTGTTCGGGGCATCAAAATTAGGGGGAAAAGGGTCTAGCCTTGATTTTAGAGCAAACAATTAGCAATTTCAATTTTTCAAGTGTTGATTTCCAGAGATCTTTTTGGGCGCGCAGATGAAGGAATTCATTTTCGCGTCCTGTTCGCTTTGCGGACAAGTATGTTTTTCTGTCCAGCTATTTTCCTTGCGGTCCAAGATTTTGGAGTCTTGGGCCTAAATGTCCCCAAATCTAAAAATACTCATACTTAACCATTTTTCACCCTCATATAATTCTAAACACTCCCTAATACTCATTCAAACTCTTACCCAATATTTTATCTCTTAAATTCAAGTCTCAAAACCCTCTCCGGATCTAAGGATTTCCTCTGAAGCTTCAAGTCTCCATCTTCAATCTTCATCAAATTCATCTCCAAAGCTAAAGTATGTGGGTTTCTTTCATGGTTTCCTTTCACCCATGATGCCAAGCTTCACTTGCTTAAAAATTTCATGATTTAATGTTGATTTACTGATGGGTCTTATTTATTATAAAAATTACTACAAACTATGTTAGAATTTATGAAATTGTGACTGTTTTGCTATGTTTGGGGCCATGAGTCTAAGGTCTATGGTGAGGATTGATGAAATGAAGGGTCTAAGTATATATTGATGGCTTTACACTGATTTTTCTAGCATGATTTCACTCTTGAATTGCATGGTTTTTACACTAGCATTACACGCCCTCTAAGTGTTTGATAAAATATCTGGTTATGGTTTCTTGAGGAATTGAAGGCTCGATACATGTCTTATGTTATGAATGATGTTATGATGATAAAGGAAGAGTATTTATATGATGATATGATGATGATAGAAGGAAAGTATTTATATGGTATTTCTCTATATAGTGTTGAGTTGACCATAGCCAATTGAGGGGTATGCCTTAATCACCATGGAAGGTAGGGTGTAACCATCCTCTAACCTATCAAGAGGTTTGTACCTTGGCACCATGGGAGGTAGGGGCTGACCATCCTCCAACCCATTAAGGGGTTTGTATCTTGGTAACTTATTGAGGGGTTTGTACGTCAATTACCATGGGTGGTAGGGTGTAACAATCCACCATAGTATAGTCCATTTTCTCACTTGTATTATAATATATGAAGCATGCCTTTACTACAAGCATCACGCATGTATGTCATCTTGTTATATGTTAGTTAATTTGTTAAATTATGCATATCAATTATGTCACTTATCTCTTGTTGCATTGAATCCTACATACTTAATACATTCAATCGTAATAATGCATACTCTTTCCTACATAATATCACCATGTAGAAGCCGGTGCATAAGTTGATCATCCTCCTCCTCCACGTGGCTAGTTTGGTACTACTCAAGCTAGTTGATGAGTCCTCCACTTCGGGGACCTTAGTCTAAGTTTCTCTTTTTATGTATTGAGACACTCTTTGTTATTGTTTGCTTTAGCTATGAGGGTGAGCTTGGTTGCTTTATCTTTGCCCCTCTCTATATAGTAGAGGTGTTGTTGGACACGCTATGTATCTATGATATGAGTTTTGACTCTTTTGTCTCTTGATTATGATGTTATGCAAGTTTTTCACCTTAGTCCCATTTCCCTATTTCTACTTCTGTATATCATTTAAATTCTTCTGTGACCAATGATGTGTAATGATAAGATAATAGGCTTGTTTGGGGTTCCTTCGGGTTCCACATTCGTCGTGTCACGTCCAGGCCCTAGGTTTGGATCGTGACAAATACCTTAAACTCTATTGTTATACTATAGTCAAATATATAAAATCACTATGAAGACTTTATTATGAGATACAATTTATTCTTAGATACCACTTTTAGCTTCCTTCTGTCTATATGGGCATCTTTCTCTACCTAATGCTCTTATTGTCACACATAGCCGCTTTCTTTTCACGACCCAACTTTTTAGGTCATGATTTTGCCTATTAGATCTCACCTATAGGCAAGCCAAATACCAACCCAAGGTACCTGTCCTAAATCACTAACATGGTAACATTGGTCATCTATACATAACACCTACACAACCTTCCTAGAACTTAGAAGTCATCTGTATATAGAGCTACTATAGACTCAAGCATATACACTTATATATATAATAGTAATATTATACATAGCCGAGAGAACTCCTACATATATAAATCAAAAGTATAGAACACAAGGCCAACGTTTAAGGACAATAAACATCCATCAAAATAGAAGGACGCTGCAGAATATCCAAAGTTGCAGATACTCACACAAGCTCGTGAAATGTCCATGAGCCCCTAACCCAACTACTGTGGCAGTACCTGGACCTGCACCAAAGGAAGATACATAAAGTAGGGGTGAGTACTAGTAACAGGCAAACAGTAGGCGTCATTGACCAACTGAGTGAAATATAGTAAATATAGAATACCCAAATATAAAAACTGTAGTAAAGCCAGCAAATCTAAACCCAAGACAAAGAATAAGCATATCTAAAGAATCAGAGAATTCTCAATAGGATAACCCATGTAGTGTGCAATTATATAATGATATTGACTGGCGAACCCCCAAAGTTTAAGTATAAACTATGTCTATGGCCTACAAAGACCCACTAGGCAGAGCTAGAAAAGCAAACGAAGTGAAAACAGGAGGGACCAACTAAGCCTGACAATGTAACCAACCGAGGCCAATTGCTAGGACTTTACTAGAAAACTCATTTTAAAGTTATAACTTTTCGTTAACTCAAAAATCTACATAAATCACAGTCAACTTAACCACTAACAATTCCAACAGTCCCAAAAAGTCACAAACAACCCGAGGTCGCTATACACATGTCTAAATCAACAAAATAACTACAGAAACATAGACATGACCTGGAGGGTCATTATAACACTTTCCATTAATAAGAACTTTGTCCACGAAAGTAAGAATATAGGCATATGTGAAGACTCCAATCCACCCCATATAGGGGTCCCCGGCCCTAAACTCGTAGTAGGCAATGAACACACTAGCCATAAGCATTCTCTATATCCAACAACAATTCTAGTAAACTCAACTACCCAGAAAGGCGACCACCTATCTGTAGCTAATAAAGAGTAAGTGTAATAATCAATAAAGAATCCTCAAGAGTCCACTATTCACCCCATTCGCTAAATCAACTTACATGTATGGGAAATCGACTAGGTAGGTATACCTGCCCTTACTACATTACCAGATGTTCGAATAGTCATAGTTGTTCATAATTGTAATCGTGTTTTACATATACGGCTTTTACTACATTCCTAATTTCCTCATACAAGCAATTCCAACAAGTCAACCACAAATGGCTCACACACTAACCAAATAACTACTGATAATAGCTAATATACCTACACTCACACGTAGGGCTCTAACCCCTTTTCCTTACGGTTCACTCAACCAGGCACACTAACCACAGTAATCACCAGTGTAACAAATAGTTAGGAAACCATCTCAATATAATTGGTTACTGATGCAACAACTATAAGTAGTCTTATTATGACAGCAGATACGTAGGAATAGAACAGATAATTAACATATCACTAATCGGTATTTCAATAGCCATCAGACCCTCACCAACGTAGTAAATACTTAACATACTGCATTAGTAGGCTCCTTGTACCTTCCTTCATACCCAGACACAAATATATCACTTCCCAGTCATGGTCCTCAGTATTTATTATCATTCAGTCACATATGGAATACCACAGGCAATGAAGGTGAAGCACTCCTAGTCACCACCCGTTGGACACAAACTAGATAATCAGAACTACTGTGAGTTAACAGTATATGGTTCATACCAGTTTTCACAATCCAAACTGGCATATGTCAGCTCAACTGAAAAGAATCTAGCAGTTCTAATATTTAGCATATCAATCACAGCCTTGTAATACTTAACAAATCAACCCCTAGCAAGTAGGGTCATACACGGGTTACCATAACAAATGCAATTGATACTTATAGGTCATTGAATCCATGCTACAATAAGGCAATAGTCAGCCCAACTGACATAATCAGCCACTCACAATGGTCACAACATGTTGGGGTGCAATCTCTGAAATATCTTCTGTCCAAATCCTCAACCAATCACAATTTGACCTCCCTATGGTATAATCAAACCCCTCTCCATGGTGATAACCTAACAATCGACAAGCACATATCTAAGGGATCATAACTACAGAAATCGTGCTCCATAATAGGGCCTCAACTATCATATCATAAGCATGGACAGGTATACTAAACATTCTTTCGGTCCAATCTCTGAACATACATACGTTGAAGAATACCAACCAACGCCTAACCAATGAACCTCTACCATGCTACTGGACACACATCAAGTATAGCGAAGGTAACAATCTGAGCTTAATCATCTATCATAATAGGATAAGAAGTTAATTGATCCACGCCCTAGATAATTGCAAAAGCCCATTTGATAATGGCATCCCTGCCCGAATATCACAATCCTAAAGAATCACCATACCTGATCCCCACAAATAAAAAGAAATCCCTCACTACGTCAATGCATAACCCATGATAAAAGGGTCTTAGAACCCCTACTTAAGTAAGAGACAAAATAAGCAATATATATAATAGTGCAGAATCCAAATCAAATGAAGTTGAAGCTGGCTACTAGAGGAAAATCGTAATACCTGTAGGTGGACTCATTTGTCACCTCATCCTTTGACCGAATAGGTTTAGTGTGAGTACAGCCCAGATGACCCCCATCTCTGGTGTCACCTCTACTCTCCGCTGCCTCCCACGATACCCTCGAGGCCCTACTAGTCCTGCCAAGAACCCTGTTGATCCTCTTTGTGCTCATATTGGTCATCTCTTTGACACAAGTACAACCCTTTAGCCCTGATGGTTAGTGAGGAAGCTAATCTGATAGCTCACTAAGCTAAATATGTTGCTCTATACTATGGGTAATCTCTAGCCCAGTGGTCTAATTCTCTACAACCATAACATCTTAGGATAGCTCGAGCTCTACTACGCCAACTATAGCAGCCGTATAGCCTGTCCCTAAGACCCTAGTGCTCTGACTAGTTGTATACGATGGCCCTACCTAAAATCTCGTGGTAGTCCACTATTCGATCTCTTGAATCTAAATTGGCATATTCTAGGAACTCTATCACGCCGCACTTGCCTGATATTGCACCTCGGGCCTCATGACTAAACTACTCCTTAAAATGGCCATACCCCGCTGGAACCTGTGCAGGAGGAACTAGACCTGTCTGATTGGCCCTATATGCAGCTATCAACTATATGAAAGTCGCGTGTGCCTCTAGTGTAATCACAAAAGCGGCTAGGACTCATAAGGGAACTGGTGCCTCCAATTGTGGAAGAGTTAGGGTATCCTATCTCTACTCGACGGCTCTAGTGGTTACTTTCTATCCGGGATTGACGATGTAACCTGCCCTTGCCTGGAGTCTGACCTCCACCTGGCATATCTGTGAAAGAATGAACCATTCAAATTTTCGTAAATCGATGGATTGACAACATCACACGAAAGGTATCAATAACATAAAGAGTTTCCTAAGAATCCTGTAGCCTCCTGAAGATAAGTCACGAATATCTCCACACCCATCCACAAGACTCTACTAGATAGTAGCTTTGTACAGATGAGACCAGTGAACCTAAATCTTAGATACCACCTTGTCACATCCTGAATTTTCAAGTCATGATGGCACCAGTGAGATCCTACCTATAGGAAAGACAAATCCAAACCCAAGGTACCTATCCTAGATCACTACCATGGTAATACAAGTTATATTCAGATGACACCAGCACAGCCTACCCAGAACCTGGAAGTCATCTGTACACAGACTTACTATAGACTCAAGCGCACACACTCATATATATAATAGTAAAATACACATAGCTAGGAGAACTCCTTACATACAAACCAAAACTATAGAGTACAAGGCCAACGTTTGAGTACAATATACGGTCGTCAATATAGAAGGAGACTGCAGAATATTTGAAATTGTAGATACTCTCCCAAGTCTCCTAAAATATCCACGAATCCCCAACTCAACAATAACTACTAATACCTTGACCTGTACCATGGATAGATGCAAAAAATAGGGGTGAGTACCAGTAACAGGCACCCAGTGGGCATCACCAGCCGATTGAATGAAATATGGTAATATTGAATTCCCAAATGTAGAAAATATAGTAAATATAGAAAATCTAAACGCAGGTCAAGGAATAAGCATATCTAAAGTATCATAGAAACTCCAATTGGATAATAAACATAGTATGTAATAATGCTGAATAACAAAACCCAAAGATCAAGTGTCAACTACGTATATGGCCTATGGCGATGACTGGCCAGATCTAGAAGAGCCAATGAAGTGGAAATTGGAGGGACAAGTTGAGCTAGACAACTTAACCAACTGTCAAACTCCGAGTAGAACAATATCATAATTGCTCCGAATTGAGGTATAGTGTTGTGCATAGGTGTAACACCCTAGTATCTATGCTTATAAGTCTATTGGGCCTTCATAAGCCTAAAAGGTACACCTACACACATCGGTAGGGTGTACAGGTGTAGATATACGGATCAATAATCAATAATAGAGAACTCAACTGCCCAACCGCATCTAAACCAGTGTCCCAACTCTGATGGCAAATGAAGAACATAGAACCCGAGTCTCGAATTGTAGATATGACTCAATAGGTGCCTTGGTATGGGCTCGATCCATGCTATGTTCTGAATTATAGACAATCCCTCCAGCACCCTGTGCTGGACTATACCTAATAGCCTCAGCACGTAACCAGAAGTGTAATACAGAAGACTATACCATGTGTTGGATTATAGGCAATACCTCATCACCCTATACTGGACTATAGGTAATACCCGCAGCACATAATCAGGAGTACAACAAGAATCAATTCCCAAAATACGGCAGGTCTCATAGCATTTGACAACCTAGCAAGCAAACAATAATCAACCTAAATGTACGTCTCAACAAGAGTAGTATAGATCATGTCTAGCTGTCAACAAGTTCATCCTAGCTGAATACATGGAAAGTATCTAGAATAATTGTAACCAAGCTAACAATATCTAGGCTATCTAGCAATGATAACAGATCCTCAGAGAAGAAGACCAAGTAGTCTAATTGATAATGCAACAATACCCCAATCAATAATGATAACCCAATTAACATATAACATGACACACATTTTCCCATTAAGGTAATGATTCAATTACCAGAGAATTAGGAATACAGTACATAGTCTATGACAATGGGATCGCAATCATAAAATCGCAAGGTATAGCTAGAAGTACAACCAATAACAAGCCTCTCAATATCACATAACCATCGTACCAGAACACCACACAGGTAAACAAGTAATGAAATAGACATATTGTATGTATCAGTCACAAGCATAATCTTACATTTAGCCTTTCACAAGATATAGTCCTAATATAAGTAACAAGTACCCAGAAGCATATCGACATAGCCTATTCATCAATATCAGGAAGTCTGACATATCCGACCAGTAGTTAATTACTCCAATACATATATGTTGTGCCAGGTCATGACACCCAATCCTATAAGGTATATATAACTGTGTGGCTCTATGTATAGTAACTCTAGGGCAGCATTGGCTTAAGTCTAAGCTAAGGCCCAAAGAAAATAGATAATTAGAGGTGTGTTACCTATATAAAATCATATAGCAGCCCAGCTAATAACAGAGGTAACTTACCAAGGCAACTATGTACCAACCCACCGGTAATGTGATGATCCCTAGAATAAGGTAGTAGACCAGAGAACTAATTCATACCGACAATTTATCTTATCACAAATAGCTTAATGAATCTTGTAGGATATAGCATATGCCCTTCTAATCAAATCACATTCCCATCTCAAGTCCATCAAAAATTTAGCATTATCATATCTCATATCAAGGGCCACAATGCCCAATCAACAGCACAACAATAACATTTTCCAAAATATAGCATGTTACTCAGTATCAAGTAAGTTTAGAAAGTGTATAATAGCTAACAACAGCATATCTAGGCATATATGTCACGAAAATAGTACTGAATCATGTCTAACAAGAGACCAGTATATCACAACTAGCCAATCACAAGTATTCAGAATAATATAAAAGTCACAACTGCATCACAGTTATCCAAATGTCACGACGCAAGTCTAGGGCCTGGACATGACACGGCGAATGGGAACCCGAAGGGACCCAAACAAGCCTCTTAGCATATCAACCATACATCCTTAGTCACGGAAGCAAAGCAAACAACAACAAGAGATAATAAAAAGAGAAAGCGGAACTAAGGGAATCATAAAGGCATAAAGAGTCAATCATATAGCATAAATACATCATAATATTCCAACAACACCTCTAAACTTAGAACAGAGTAGGAGCCAAGACACTTTCTAGGCTCAACCTCATAATGTCAAATTTTCAACAAAAAGAAGTCTTAGAGATAGCACGAGAAAGTAACTAGTGTCTTCGAACTTGAGGACTCACCAAGCTTGTCTTTGGATAATCTCACTAACCACGTGGAGAATGATCAAGAGGAGCTCTACTTCCTACATGGTGATATCATGTAGGCAAAAGTGTGCGTTAGTACATTTGAATGTACTAAGTATGTAGGGTACAATGCAACAAGACATAAGCCGATATAGTCAAAATGCATAATCATAGTCAATAGGCGGTATAATCTCAACATGGCATGCATGATTAATGCTTCAAGCAAAACATGTTTATAAATCATTCAACTTGCATAGAAAATGATACATATGTGGGAAGAGACCTCAATCGACAAAGAATAAGACCAAGTGTGCTATAACTTGGAATCTCGATGATTACCCTTTATCGATAAAGAGGTGGTCTACTTGCCAAGGTAAACCATACTTTGCCTTACAGGGGCCCATCCCATTTCGGAGAAGCAACTGATGTGCTGTCAAATTACAACACATTTGGTGCCTAAAATAAGGGATTTGTGAGTTCTTAAAGCGGCTTTTTAGTGTTTTGATGTGTTTTTGTGTTAATCTTGCAGAAAAGTTAGGTTGTCATTATTTTGAAGAAAAGTTGCAGATTTTGCTAAAGCTTAGGCCATACGAGCCCTCCTACGAGTCGTAGGTTGTGTCGTAATAGGAATCAGAGACCAAAAATAAAAAATCTACCAAATGAAGGTCACCCCTATGAGCCCAGCTTACGAGTCATAATACACACTACAACTCGTATAGGTGGACTCATAGCAAGAATCAGAGAGACAAATTGTTGGACCAAAAGCTGAAGACCAAGACTATGAGACTAACATATGAGTCATAACTCGAGTAAAGACTCGTCGTACCTATGGTTCGTACCAGTTTGGTCCAATATGCCAAGATCCTGATATAAGACCCCGACTATGGCTCGTAGGCCAATCTATGTGTCATTAACTGCAAAATTTGTTAGATGCCAACTGTCTTTTTGGCATAATTTCTAGGGTTGTTTTGTAAATACTATAAATAGTTTAAGTTAGGTTTTTGAAGGGAGTTCGAACAGTAGACATTTCTCCACTACATTTTGAAGCTTTTCCTAGGTTGTTAGAGTAGATTATTGTTCTCTTTGGGAAACTCATTTTGGGGATTGCAAATCTTGCTTTGTACTCAGTGTTGATCAATCAAGCTTGTGGGTTTGCAACTTGTGGTCCCTATCTCCTTCATTGTTATTGATGAAACTCTTAACTATGTATATTATGTGCATTTTTGTGTGTTTTATCTTAGCTATGAGTAGCTAAACACTCACAACTTGGAGTTGCGGGAACCACGGGTAGTTGACTTGCGATGACCTAGGTTTTGTGCATGTCAATGATTGGAGTTTTGCATGTATTGTTTATTTTCCTTCATGATTAATGTTGTTTGGTGGTGGACAACACCAAACCCTGCCTACTATCACAATCCCGACCAAGGTAGTGACGAATAGGAAAAGGGAAGTAGATGACAGGATTCGGTTGATGTTTTCCCATCTAATCGACCAAACCTGAACAAAGGGAGGTTGACTGGGACAATAGGTAACAGTTCGTTGGCATGCCATGGTGGCCGACCAAGCACCATGGTGAAATTCAACCTTTACCTTCACAAGAGGGTTGGAAGAACCTAGGTTACCATCTTTCATGTGATTCACCAATAATAGTTATGTTATCTAAGGTAATTGAGTCAACGAGCCTTGGGGAACACAATTTCTCAAGTTGTCTCCAAAATTGTATGTTTTCCCAGATTTTAATTAGTGTTTATTTTATGTTGTCTTTGAATCACAACAACCCCCTGCCCCATCTAGAGATTGTAGTTATAGATACTAGGAATGATTAGTAGTGAAATCTTATACCCTGTATTTCCTATGGATTTTACCCTAACTTTGGTTAGGTTAATTATTGATAGCGACCGCTTTCTTATTAGTGTGTGACCATCATCAGTAACCCCCTCTTATGGAACCCGTCATATTTCAGGGTAGATTTCATGATACAGTGCACTAAATGGATCCACTAGTATAGCAAGCGTATAACATAATCCTATGTTGGCACATAGTTTGAAGAAAGGAGTATGGACCTTTAAAGATAGTCCACGCTGACATCCAATCAATTGGTGCTAAGTCTAATATTCCCATGGAATACTTGAAATAATTACAATGTTAATAACTTGTAATAAACATGCAATCATGATATAAGTAGCTCTTGAACATACTTGACCTCTAATGGTGAGCCCAATTTGAAACATGACAATAGATCATAATCATACATAAACCCTTGCTTTAACATGAATGGCTCACAAGAGGTAAAATCATGAAAATAGGGCTTAACTTCATACTTGCATAATCATAGATGATTTCATGAATTCATAACATACTTGATAGTCTATATCCATCATGAAGTCACTTGACTTGTAAAACATTTAAGTAACTTGAGAATTCTTGACTTGGAATTTTATCTGAAACGCCTAAGAAACAAAATACTCGAAAATGTGTCTCGAAAATACCATTATTGTAATTTCCTTATATCTCAAAATCTGTGTGTGATATCAAATATTTGGCTTTATATTCTTGATCAGGTGGCAAAATTGAGTGGGAAATGGATCTAACGCCAATTTTAGAGCAACCTTAGCAAAATTTGATTTTCCCAAGTTTCCGCAAAACAGTGGTAGTCCGCAACATGGAGCCTCGCGGAGCAGTGTATTTTGCTGCCAGTTTTCTTATTTTGGTCCAAGGCTTTGGGGTCTGGTTCCTAAGCCTTCCTATGTGTAAACACATATACTTCGTCACTTTTCAAACCCATAACATTAGAGACATTCCCCAAAACCCTCTCAAACACTTAGCCAAATTTTTCACCGTATTTCAAGTATCCCAAACTCACTTTCGGATCTTAAGAAATTCATTCAACCTTCAAGTTCTCATTCAAATCTTCATCAAGGAAATCTCTAAAGTTGAGGTATGTGGGTTTCAACCATTGGGTCCTTTCACCTATGGTACCCAACCTTCTTTTTCATATAAATTACATGTTTTCAAGTTAATTATTTATAGGTATCATCTATTATGAAATTTGAATATAAACTATGCTGGGTTTTCATAAAATGTGATTGTTTAAGCATGTTTTGAGCTATGAATCTATGATCTATTATGAGATTTGATGAAGGGTTTCAATGTATATTATATGATGGTTTTATCAAGTGTTGGTGGGTTGATTTCCATTAAGTTTTCTCATACGATTTCATTCTTGAATTACATGATTTTGAAATAGCATTACACACCCGCCAAGTATTTGATAAAATGTTCGGTTTAGGGTTCTTGAGTTATTAATGATCTATTGCATGGCCAATGAGTCAAGTGACTTTATGATAATGAAAGTAATGTATTTATGTGTTGACTTAATGAAAAGTAGCTATAGTGTTGCAAGTTGACCACACCTTGTTAAGGAGGTGCTATGCCTCAACCACTATGATAGAGGGTGATATGTCCATCTACCAGTTAAGGGGTATATACCTTGACCACTATGATGGAGGGTGCTATGTCCATCTACCAGTTAAGAGGTATATATGTTTACCACTATGATGGCGAGTGCTGGGCCTATCTACCATGTTAAGAGGTATATACCTTGATAACTTTGATGGGGGGTGTTATGCCCATCTACCAATTGAGGGGTAGATATATCAATCGCCTTCAAAGGGGGTGGTATGCCTTGGATTCCAAGTGCTAGTTGCATGGTCTATGATGATGGTCTCTTCCTACACATGTATTACGTTTTATATAAGCATGTTTTACTTCAAGCATTGATCATGCATGATATGTTGATAATATACTATCTCTTTCTTCTGATTATGCATTTTGATTAAGTTGTCTATCTCTTTTTGCATTGCATCCAACATACCTAGTATATTCAAACGTACTAATGCATACTTTATTCCTATATGATGTTACCATATAGGAATCGGAGCCCCTCATGATCATCCTCCCCATGGCTAGTTAACTATTTTGAAGATAAGCTATTGGTGAGTCCTTAAGTTTGGGGACCTAGCTTTGCACTTTTAGTTTTGCTCTTTCCTTATGGTGCACTTTGATATTAAAAGGGTGAGCCCAGAAAGTGTCTTGGCCCTCGCGCAATCTATGCTAGAGGTGTTGTTGGAAAAGTAATCTAATTATGCTTAAGACTCTTTTGGTTATCTATACTATTCGAGATTTCCTTTAGTCCCCCTATCCTTACTTCTATTGTCTTATTGTTGTTTAATTGCTTTCGCGACCAAGGATATGTAAATGATATGCTAAGAGATTTTTTGGGGTCCCTTTTGGGTTCCCATTTGTCGTGTCACGTTTAGGACGTAGGCTTGGGTCATGACAAAGTTGGTATTAAAGTACTAGGTTTTTAATACTCCTCAGCATCTAACACACCGCGTCGATTAAAGTCTTATTCATGATTGTGAAGTGCACCACAACTATGAGTAAGAGGCTATGGGGCGTTTTAGGAAATGTTTCCCTTCTTCTTGATCTATGTCATGCTATAAAAGTTAAGGTAAGGCTTTTCCCTAATGAATGTTCTTTGCTATGCTAAATCATGCCTATCCCAAGACGAAGAAGAGCTCGTACACCCGAAGAACAACTAGCTCATGAAGAGTTCAGGGATATTATTGCCATGTTAGCATAAGTTATGACTAATCAAATCAACCAAGGGGCCCAAGCCCCTCATGCTCCCACTTCGGAATCTAAGATAAGGGACTTCATGAGGATGAACCCAATGGAGTTCCATGGGTCTAAAGTGGATGAGGACCCTCAAGAATTTATTAATGAGGTGTACAAAGTGTTGTCTATCATGGGAGTTAGATTGGAAGAGAAAGCAGAGTTGGAGGCCTATTAACTCAAGGGGGTAGCCTGAATATGGTTTATTAAATGGAAGGAGAGAAGGGGAACAACAATGTGATCCTTTTGGAGGAGTTTGAAGTCGCATTTCTCAATCGGTTCTTCCCCCTTGAGCTAAGGGGGGCCAAAATGATGGAATTCATCAATTTGAGTCAAAGGTCCATGAGTGTGAGGGAGTATGCCCTCAAGTTCAACCAACTCTCCAAATATGCTCCACAATTGGTGGTCGAACCAAGGTCTAGGATGAACAAATTTGTGATGGGTGTGTCGGAATTTGTAAATACAGAATATCATGCCTCATGACTTATGATGAACAATTAGAGGGGGAAAAGTTGAGAAAGAAAGGGGTAATGAGGCCAAGAGGGACCATTTTTAGGGTAGGTGATTCCAAAGTCCCAAGGGTGACCAGTTCTATCAAGGCCATGGTTCTTCCAATGCTCCTACTAGAAGGTTTGCTAATGACAACCCAAGAGGCCAAGGTGGTGGTGGTGTGGTGCCTAATGCTAGGTGCCCAAGATATTGTAGAGGCCATGATAGCCCATGTTTGAAGGATACCAATGCTTGTTATGGGTGTGGTAAAGTGGGTCATAAGGTGATTGATTGTCCACGTGCATAACATAAGGGTAGAGATGGTCGTCCACAAGGCTGAGGTACGAATGCGGTTCCTATGGGAAGAGCAGGTCAACAATGTGGTGGCCTAAGGTATAATCGGTTATATGCTCTTCAAGGGAGGCAAGGGGTTGATAAGGTGCTCGATGTCATCACTGGTATGTTAAAAGTCTTTGATTTTGATGTGTATGCATTGATAGACCCGGGTGCCACTATTTGTTTTGTTACTCCTTTTGCTTCCAAAGAGTTTCATGTTGAACCGGAATATTGTACGAGCCTTATGAGGTGTCTACTCCCGTTGGTGCATCCGTTGTTGCTAGAAGGGTCTATAAAAATTGTCCCATTTCCATTTTGTATAAAATGTTGCTTTGTCATTTTGTTGAGTTCGATATGGTGGATTTTGATGTTATTCTTGGGATGGATTGGTTGCAGACATATTATGCCTCTATTGATTGTAAAAACATTAGGGTCAAACTCCAATTCCCTAATGAACCCGTCCTTGAGTGGGAGAGTCATGATGTGATGGTCAAGGGTAGGTTTATTTAATGCATTAAAGCTCAAAAGATGATTTCTAAGTGGTGTCTCTATCATCTTGTGAGGTTTAGGGATGTTGAGTCTAAAGTCATTCCTATGGAATCGGTGCTAGTGGCGAATAAGTTCCTTGATGTCTTTGCTAATGAGCTTCCCAGTATTCCTTCCTAAAGGAAAATAGATTTTGGCATAGACCTCCTTCCCGATACTCAACCCATTTCTATTTCCTCTTACCCTATGGCCCTGGCTGAGTTGACAGAGTTGAAAGAGCAATTATGGGACTTGTTGGAGAAGGGTTTTATTAGGCCTAGCCAATCACCTTGGGGTGCATCGGTGTTGTTTGTGAAGAAGAAGGATGGCTCTCTTAGAATGCATATTGATTACCGGCAACTTAGTAGAGTCACCATCAAGAATAAGTACCCTCTACCAAGGATAGATGATCTTTTTGACCAACTTCAAGGGGATAGTCCTTCTATAAGATTGATTTTCGGTCTAGGTATCACCAAGTGAAAGTAAAGGAGTGTGACATTCCCAAAATGGCCTTCCGGACTAGGTATGGGCACTATGAATTCGTGGTTATGTCTTTTGGGTTGACCAACACATCGGCTATCTTTATGGATCTTATGAATAGGGTCTTTAAACCCTACCTTGATTTGTTTGTGGTGGTACTTATTAATGATATGTTGATCTATTCCCATAGTGAGGGGAGCATGTGGATCACTTGAGGCTGGTGTTACAAATCTTGAAGGAGGAGAAGTTGTATGCCAAATATGAGAAGTGTGAGTTTTGGTTGAAAGAGATTGCCTTCCTAGGTCATGTGGTGTCAGCTGATGGTATTAAGGTGGATCCTAAGAATACAGAGGTAATTAGAAAATGTCCTACACCTTTGAATCCATCATACATTAGAAGTTTCTTAGGCTTAGCGGGTTATTATCGGAGGTTTGTGAATGGGTTCTCTTCTATTGCTTCTCTCATGACTAAGTTGACCAAAAAAAAGACAAAGTTTGTGTGGACCGATGAGTGTGAAAAGGGTCTCCAAAGTTTGAAGGATAAGCTTGTCTCTACTCCTATCTTGTCTCTACCAGAAGGGTTGGAGGGGTTTGTTGTGCATTATGATGCCTTACGAATTGGTTTTGGTTGTGTTTTGATGCAAAATGGTAAGGGGATAGCTTATGCCTCTAGACAACTTAAGGTGCAAGAAAAGAATTATCCTACCCATGATCTTGAATTGGCCGCCGTGGTATTTGCTTTGAAAATTTGGCATCACTACTTGTATAGGGTTCATGTTGATATGTCCACCGATCATAAGAGTCTCCAATATGTGTTCACCCAAAAAGATATCAACTTAAGACAAAGAAGGTGGTTAGAGCTTTTTAAGGATTATGATATGAGTGTACATTATCGCCCCGGTAAGGCTAATGTTATGGCCGATGCTTTGAGTAGGGTGTCTATGGGTAGCCTAGCATATGTTGATAGTGGGGGTAAAGAAGTGGCTAGGGAGGTTCAACGGTTGGCTAGATTGGGAGTTAGGTTGGAGGAGGTTGATAATGGTGGTATTGTGGTTGTTGATGGCTCAAAATCTTCATTGATTAAGGAGTTGAAGGCAAAGCAAGATCTTGACCCCTCCTTGTTAGAATTGAAGGCCTTGGTAAGAGATGGCAAGGTGGAGGTTTTCACCTAAGAGGGAGATGTTGCCCTTAGGTACCAAGGTAAGTTGTGTGTTCCTAGTGAGGATGACTTGAAAGGAAAGTTCTAGATGAGGCTCATAATTCTTCCTATTCTATTCACCCCTGTTCTACCAAGATGTATAAAGATTTGAGGGAAGTGTTTTGGTGCGTGGCATGAAGAGAGATATTGCTAAGTTTATATCCAATTGTCATAATTGCTAACAAGTCAAAGCCGAATATCAAAGGCCAGATGGCCTAGCTAAAGATATAGAGATTCCTAATTAGAAGTGGGAGGAAATTAACATGGATTTTGTTTTTGAGTTGCCTAAGACTAGAAGAAATTTTACTCCATTTGGGTTGTGGTTGATAGAATGACAAAGTCGGCTCATTTTCTGTCGATTAAGACTACTTATGGTACCGAAGATTATGCTAGACTATATATTCATGAGTTGGTTAGATTGCATGGGGTGCCTTTGTCTATTATATCGGATTGTGGTGCTCAATTCACTTCTCACTTTTGGAGGTCCTTCCAAAGAGGTATTGGTACCAAGGCAAAGCTTAGTACGGCCTTTCACCCTCAAATGGATGGCCAAGCCAAAAGAACTATCCAAAATCTTGAGGATATTCTTAGAGATTATGTTTTGGAGTTTAAGGGTAGTTGGGATGATCATCTTCCACTCATTAAGTTTGCTTACAAAAATAGCTATCATTCTAGCATTGGTATGGCTCCTTTTGAGGCTCTCTATGGTAGACATTATAGGTCCTCGGTTGGATGGTTTGAGATAGGGGAGATGGCTTTGTTAGGCCCGAATTTGGTTATGGAGGCCATAGAGAGGCTGAGGTTGATAAGGGAGAGGTTGAAAATAGCCCAAAGTCGACAAAAGTCCTATGCTGATGTGAGGAGAAGGGAGCTTGAATTTAAGGTTGATGATTGGGTCTATTTGAGGTCTCACCCATGAAGAATGTGGTTCATTTTGGTAAAAAGGGTAAATTGAGTCCATAATTTGTAGGCTTTTATAGAGTGCTGAGGAGGATCGATAAGGTGGCCTATGAGTTGGAATTGCCCAACGATATGAATATGGTTCATATGGTCTTCTATATGTCTATGTTGAGGAAGTGTGTGGGTAACCCAAGTGCTATTGTACCTCTTGATGTTTTTAGTGTTGTTAAAGACAATTTGACTTATGAAGAGGTCCCAGTAGAAATTTCGGATAGAGAAGTAAAGAGGTTGAGGAACAAGGATGTTGTTTCCGTCAAGGTTCTTTGGAGAAACCAACAAGTTGAAAGTGTTACGGGGAAAGTCGAGGCGGACATGCAAAAGTGATACCCTCATCTCTTCAACTCCACTCAAGCCTAAGGTATTAATTCAAGTCCGCTATGTGATTTCAAGTCTTGTCTATCAGCCTTTATGACATTTGCATGCATTCATGTTTATGCTGACAAGTTCATGGTGATTTTGACACTTATGTTGAGATTTTTGAAAATGGTGTTTAAGTGCATTGTTGCATTCTTGTTGGGGCTGATTCCTTCATGATTACTCTTCTTATGTATTCTTCTTTGACATTCGGGGATGAATGTTCCCAAGGGGGGATATTGAAATGCTCCCCCACCAAAAAAAAAGTGTCTGAAAATGCGCCTCGGAAATATCCATAATCGTGATTTTCTTGTATCATAAAATTCACGTGTGATATCGAAAATCCGACTTCATATTCTAGGTCAGGGGAAAAATTGAGTGGGAAATAGGTCTAACTCTAATTTTAGAGCAACCGTAGCAAAATTTGATTTTCTCAAGTTTGCGCAAACCAGTGGCAGTATGCATTGGCTCTACGACACGAAGCACTGTATTTTGCTGCCAGTTTTTCAATCCAAGGCCTTGAGGTCTTGGGCCTAAGTCTTCCTATGTGTACAAACATATATATTTAGTCATATTTCAACCCCATATCATTCAAGATATTCCCTAAAACCCTCTCAAACACTTAGCCAAATTTTTCACCCCATTTCAAGTGTCCCAAACTCACTTCCGGATCTTAAGGAATTAATTCAAGCTTCAAGTTCTCATTCAAATCTTCATTAAGGAAATCTCCAAAGTTGAGGTATGTGGGTTTCAACCATTGGGTCCTTTCACCCATGGTGCCTAACCTTCTTTTTCATGTAAATTACATGTTTTCAAGTTGATTATTTATGGGTATCTTCTATTATGAAATTTGAATGTAAACTATGTTGGGTTTCATAAAATGTGATTGTTTAAGCAAGTTTTAAACTATGAATCTATGATCTATTATGAGATTTGATGAAGGATTTTAATGTATATTGCACGATGGTGTTACCAAGTGTTGGTGGGTTGATTTACATTAAGTTTTCTCACATGATTTCACTCTTGAATTGCATGATTTTGAACCAGTATTACACACACGCCAAGTGTTTGATAAAAATGTCCAGTTTAGGGTTCTTGCGTTATTAATGATCCATTGCATGGCCTATGAGTCAAGTGACTTTATGATGATGAAATTAATATATTTATGTGTTGACTTCATGAAAAGTACCTATTGTGTTGCAAGTTGACCACATCTTGTTGAGGGGATGCTATGCCTCAACCACTATGATGGAGGGTGCTATGTCCTTCTACCAGTTAAGGGGTATATAGCTTGACCACTATGATGGATGGTATTATGTCCATCTACCAGTTCAGGGGTATGTACCTTGACCATTATGATGGGGGTGTTATGACTATCTACTATGTGGAGGGGTATTTACCTTGACCGCTTTGATGGGTGTGCTATGCCCATCTACCAATAGAGAGGTAGATACCTTAATCGCCTTCCAAGGGGGTGGTAGGCCTTGGATTCCAAGTACTAGTTTCTTGGTCTATGATGATGGTCTCTTCCTACACATGTACTTTGTTCTATATAAACATGTTTTACTTCAAGCATTGACTATGCATGGATATGTTGATAATATACTATCTATTACTTATGATTATGCATTTTGATTAAGTTGCCTATCTGTTGTTACATTGCATCCTACATACTTAGTACATTCAAATGTACTAACACATACTCTGTGCCTACATGATGTTACCATGTAGGAACTGGAGCCCCTCATGATCATCCTCCCTGTGGCTAGTTGACTATTTTGAAGATAAGCTATTAGTGAGTCCTCAATTTCGGGGACCCTAGCTTTGCACTCTTACTTTTGCTCTTTCCTTATGTTGCTCTTTCCTTATCAAAAGGGTGAGTTTGGAAAGTGTCTTGGTTGCCGCCTAATCTATCCTAGAGGTGTTGTTGGATAAGTTATGAAATTATGCTTAAGCTTGACTCTTCTGATGATTTATACTATTAAAGATTTCCTTTAGCCCCCTATCCTTATTCCTATTCTCTTATTGTTGTTTAATTGCTTCTGCGACCAAGGATGTGTAAATGATATGCTAAGAGGCTTGTTTGTGGTCCCCTTTGGGTTCCCATTCACTGTGTTACATGTAGGCCCTAGGCTTGGGTCGTGACATTATCAAACACATGGTGGATGTGTAATGCTTGTTCGAAATCATGTAATTCAAGTGTGAAATCATGTGAGAAAGCTCAATACTAGTCAAACTACCAACATATTGTAAAACCCTCATGTAGGGTACATTGAAATCCATCATCAAATCTCATAATAGATCATAGTTTCATAACTCAAAATATGCGTAGTCTCAATAGACAAAACCCATTCATAGTGCAATCTTGAAATAGACAGTCATGCATAGTCAATCAACATTTCATAAAACTCTAACATATTTCATGCTCATAATCCATAATAAAAGATACCCATAAATAATACAACTTGAAAACAAGCAATTTTCATAAAAATGAAGATTGGGCTTCATGGGTGAAAGGACCCAATAGATGAAACCCACTTATCTAAATTTGGGGATTCGTTAGGATACTTAAAGCTTGAATGGAGTTCTTGAATCCAGAACTAAGCTTGAGACACTTGAATTTGGATGAAAATTCTTATAAAATGGTTGAGAGGTTATAGAGAGGCTTTTTGAGTGATATGGAGTTGAAAAATGGCTAAGTATAGGTGTTTTCACGCATAAGTGAGCATAGGGCCATAACCCCAATGCCTCAAGTCTGAAATAGAAAATGATGCGGTCCACGTCGCGGAACCATCCCGTACCCTTACTGTTCCGAAAATTTTTGCAAAAATCATTTTTTGGTACAGGTCTTCTAAAATTCGGGTTATACATATTTTTCTCTCAATTTTGTCCCCTGATCAAGAATATAAAGTCTGATTTTCGATATCATGCATGAATTTTGAGATATAAAAATTATGATTATGAGCATTTTCGAAGTATATTTTTGGGGCGTTTCACCAAAATAGTTAGATTATCAAAACCCATTACACATCGAAGGAAGATCCCAACACAAAGTATAATTAGCAACTAGTATTATAACTACTATATCTCTGTAGCACCAAACTACACCCACATAGACACAAGAGTCAAGCCAGAATACAAACCTATCATATGGTACCATCCTATATCTAGCTATTACCTAACCTTTCATAGTATAACAGAATCAAAACACAACTAATACAATAGCTACAGCTAATATGGCACCTTACGCAATGCTGATAACGTTCAAGCATACTCTTTTTACGTAATATGGATAATCGTTAGCAGTCTATTTTCCCAACTTACAGTCGGGGTCGATCCCATAGGAAATAGGTTTAAACAACTGTACCAGTTATTCTACTTCGGTCATTGGTTCTATTTCAAAAAAAATAAACAAATATGGAAAAGTAAAAATAGGGGGTTTTGAATTGAGATCCTAACTATGAGAACAAATCCGAAGAATAAACTAAAGCTTAGATAGATTGATGATGACTAGGGTTGTAGTCCCTATGATGCTTAACTAGTGAGCAATTAACATTGGGTCTAGTGTTCATTATATAGCATGCAAAACTAGCGATTTGAATAACTTCTAGTTCACTTCCCAATCCTTCCTAGAAGTATGTCATTCATCTCCTACCAATCTCGAATGTTTTCAATATTAACCCTTACTTTTGAATTTTGAAAAAATTATCACTTCCTAGTCTCAAGTTCTTTAGACACAAGCTAATCCCCGAGCCTAAGTATACCATCCCCTCCTGGGCTCAAGTGATTCAAACTTAGGTTGATTGCTTCTATCACCCATTGTAATCTGCTTTTCCTAATCATTAATTTCCTTCCAGACAACTAACGAATATGGGCAAGTTCTTAAATGTGCACTCATCAAGAAAGACTATAACACAAAGGAAACCATAATACATGCAATACAAGTTCCAATAAAACCCTATGTTTTGCCTATTTCATTAAGATGTCAGGGTTCCCTGGGTCTAAAGTATCGAACTTGCATGATCTTGAAGAAGAATCATTATGTAATCCATGTTAAAATTACTTAAAAGAGAGATTAAATCAATAGTTGAAGTCCCACGAAGAATCCAAAGACGAACACTTGATCTAAACCCAAAACGGTAATCAAGACGAGCAACTAAAGTTGCTGAAAATTTGCTCACTGTCCAACTACATTTTTAAGAGGAAAAAACTAGAAATTTTATGTAAAACTAGCCTTGTTGTGTACACACTTTGTGTGTTATTAAAGCGAGAAAAGATAAATTAAATTATGAACTTACAAAAAAAAAATCACTATAAAAGTAATTTCGATAATTATTTATTTATAAAGGTTATATATATAGAGATTCTATTACTAATTAGGACATATGATAAATTAGAATTTTCCTAAACGATTACAGGATATTTTTTTTACTCAAATAAGGAAGAAGTAAAAATCTATCAGATTTAGGAGTGTTGCCACAGCTAGAAGTCCTTATTTTATTATTTCTTTTCACATATTTTAAAAAATCAATATTATGAATATAATTAAATAATAGTTTAAAGAAAAATGGTGAAAAGACAATTTTATCTAAAGCAGAGTCTTTTAATGAAAGGCAAAAAAGTTCATACAATATTTTTAATGGCCTTCAGCTTTTAATATAGTATAGATTCGTGCAAGAGCAGCCCCAGGTCGTGGGGAATAATATCTCCAAAAGAAATAAAACCTAGCACTATTTATAATCTTAAAATTATCCTAAAATGAGTAGGAAAAGTAAGCCTAAACTAAGTAAGAAAGGAGTCCTTATTCGACTTGGATTTTTTGGTCATTGAGGGTCTCGACCAGGACCACAACCCATGGCCCTTTTCATGACCAAAAAGGGCCTATCATGGTCCTTTACATAATGCAAAAATTGTCTCAGGCATGCTCCTCTTCATGGACAACTTCATGACTCGTGAAGCTGTCAACAAGTCATGAACTTCATTCTTGCATTTTCGCACATCTACACTACCCTGGTGCCTTCCATGAGAATCTTGACAGCTCTTGGAGTGAATCACGAGTCGTGCAAGGGCTTGTGGTGAGGTGTTTCAATGACGTTCTTGGACCATCTCCAGGACGAGCAGTTTCATGATCCATATAGAACACCATGGATTATGAACCTATTTGTGGTGTGTGTTCTTGCTTCTTTTTGTTCCACTTTGGCTTTAATAGTTCCTGGAGCTTTTAGCTACTACTTCTCCTCAAATTTACACCCTCAAGTGAATCGCATAACTGATCATGGGCACAAGAACTTCCCAACACAACATGAACAACAAGTCTTGATCATTTTTTTCGAGATAGATTTCCTTTGCTCCATTTTGGTTCCATCCTGTCCTGGACGCTCCTGGAGTCTTTGGTTACTGCCTTAGCACCAACTTCACACCATCATATTGTCATGTAAGATCACGGGCAGTATACACTCCATGCGCGACCAACATCTTGATTTTCTCCGAGATAACCTTGTGACATGTACATTCTAGTGCTTATTGTTATTTTACTTTGCTTTTCAGCCACACACATGAATGATATGGTATGTCCAGGTCATCTACCAACACCTTGTTTTCATGTTTTAGCCAAGTTAAGCTCCAGATCAATCCAACACCTATAATTCTATGCGATTCTCATTTTCTTACAAACCGAACATAAAACACAGATTAAACTAACAAGTGTCCTTAAGGACACACAATAATTCTAAGTTGACTTTTACAACACTAAATATGTAGAATTATTGTGAGTTCTTAAGCAATGACCACAGACAAAACATAACAACGCACAAATACAAGTATCAAACAGGAATCATACAATAACCCCTAAATTATCACACATATGCCTAGAAAGTAAGCTTAAGTACTTACATTCAAAAAGACTCGCATAGATCAAGATTAGCATTATATACAGTTGTCCCAATTAGGCTTTAAGAACCAAGATGAACTAGTTAGTTTAGCAACCAAATAGTGAGCTCACTACAATGAAGTCTGAAACACAGTATGTAAACGCAAAACAGAGATCGGAATGTAGACACTCACACCCACAAAAGATTTTGAACTGACGCATAAGTATAGACCATATGCTTGCCCTTATTTTCACCACCTTGACTCTCGAATGACCTTTTCAAGATCACTTTAGGACTTTTGTGGTGTGTAATGTAGGATCAGGTTAGAGTCAGGTACACTTTGGATTAAAGTAACTAGTTTTCCCCTCCAAGATACTACTTTGGCTTAGCCCTCTACTTTCATCCCCTAAACTCTTATTACTCCTATTTTTCCAACTTTCTTTGCCGTTGGAAGTGATTTCCATTTCCATTCATCCTTTTTCCTTCTTTTCCTTTTTTTTTTTTTTTGCTCTTTTGTTTTACTCACAGTCACACCCCAAACTTTCCTTCTCTCTCATCACTTGTTTCTTTTCAGCTCTTACTTTTCTGCTTTTCCTATAATAGCCACCCTCAACTTAGGCTTTAAGCCTAGGTTGAGGTTCATAATGTCTTTTAAAAGGACCAGAGCTAGTATAAGCCACCCTCAACTTAGGCTTTTGGCCTAGATTGAGGTTCACAATATCCTTGAAGAGACTAGAGCCAAAGTAAAGATCTGCAAATAGATAGGGGAAGTGAGTTGGGTGATTACAAAGAAAAGGTATATTCAAGATCAACTTTTGGTTCAAAGGGAACAAATTCATTTGGTTGCCCAATTTTAGGCAAAGTGACTTCACAACATAAATGGTCTAAGATCCTATCCTAATTCAGTCATTCAATTGCTTTAGTGGGACTAACCAGGCAAGTTCTAGCTTACAAGTGCATCAATCAATTAAGCAAATAAACTCACACACACATGGCACATATCCTACACTATTCAATATTTAACCAATACAATCATGCTTCGTTCATTAAGATGCCAACTAGAAAATATATACAAAGCTTTACAAGGATCACACAAGTTATTCAGGATGGGATGCATGCATATACAAGCATTTTGAAAATTTTTTAAATTGGGGCATTTTGCACAAAGAGAAAAATTATGGGTTACTATTACCTCCCATAAACACTTATATTTATACAAATAAAACAACTTAAACATGTCAATTCTACTGGATAATACACCTCTAGAGAAAAGAAGCATCGCAAGAAAAAATCCTCGGGGTTTAAGATGCCTCACTCCCCACCAAAATTGAATGTATTGTCCCCAGTGCATGTCAAGCGATGTATAAACGAAGGGAAGTGATCATACCTGTGATGCCCTAGGCATCAGTAGTAGTGTACCTAATTATTCAGACTTTAGAAGTATCCACGTGGGTTGCCTTTCACTTTTTCCTCCACTTTGAACTTATATACTGCACCCCTAGCTTCTTTTCCAATTTTCTACTATGCTATAGGGGTGGTGGTATAAAAATAAAGAGACCAAATAGAAGAGATTGTACCTTGTGAAATTTTGCCTTAAGGAATGTAATTTTTTTACTTTAGCCCAACAAATTCAAGAATATAGACATATCATTCCTCCTCATATTCTTCCATATGCTAGGATGATTTGATTAATATCTCATTATCTAAGCATAGGGTAAAAAAATGATTGGAATGAGGTCCAATAAGTCCGAACTCATGAATTGTATTATCATTATTCACACCCACATTTTTACACGTACTAGAGTTATTAAATGTATTATCTACTCCCTCACGTAACTCTAGTGTACTCTTCTCAACAAGGACAACATCCATAACAATATGATCAAGTAGTTGGCTCTGCGATTTCAACTTTTCAAGTTGGTTCACAAGCATCTTTTCTTCCTCAAAAAATTTGTAACTATCATGTTGGGCGTTAAAAGAATCAACCTTCGCGCTCAATAAAACATCTAAATCATCAATATCCGAGGCAAATATGTCAACCTCATCAATTAGATCAATTCTTGCTTTCAGAAAATGTATCATGGAAGATTTTATAGTGTCATCAAACCTCCCAATATATCTATTAATTCCCTGCAAGAACCAATACTAGTACAAGGCTTATTTAAGAGAGCACACCTATCACCACACACTGCTTTGGATGTCATCTTAGTTTTGCACTAACCTACACCCTGTAGCAACCAAAACAAAAACAAAAACAAATAGTAAAACTAGAAAATAGAACTACAGCCTAAATAGAAAACTTGTAGATTATTTTAAAACTGTATTCCCCAGCAACGGTGTCATTTTTGATAATGTTCAAGCATACTCCTTTTACAAAATATGGACGATCGTTAGCCAATCTATTATACCCAACTTAGAGTTGGGGTCGATCCCATAGGGAATAGGTTAAAACAACTCTAGTAATTATTGTACTTCGGTCGTTGGTTCTATTTTCAAAAAACAAACAAATGCAGAAAAGTAAAAATGGGGGGGTTTTGAATTCAGATCCTATCTAAGAGTACGAATGTGAAGAATAAACTAAAGCTTAGACAGATTGATGATGACTAGGGTTGTGGTCCCCATGATGCTAGACTAGTGAGCAATTAACATCGGGTCTATTGTACGTTATATAGCATGCAAAATTTAGCGAGTTGGGTAACTTCTAGTTCACCTTTCGATCCTTACTAGAAGTATGTCATTCGTCTCCTCCCGATCTCAGAATATTTTCAGTACTAACCCTCACTTATGAATTTCAAAAAACTATCACCTCCCAGTCTCAAGTTCTTTAGATACAAGCTAATCCCCAAGCCTAAGTATACCATCCCCTCCCGAGATCAAGTGACTCAAACTTAGGTTGATTGCTTCCATCTCCCATTGTAATCTCCTTTTTTAATCATTAATTTCCTCTAGGACAACTAATGAATACAAAATAGTTCTCAATACATGCACTCAAAAAGAAAGACTTTTAGACTAAGGAAACCACAATGCATGCAGTACAAGTCCCAATAAAACCCTACGTTTTACCTATTTCATTAAGATGTTATGGTTCCCACAACCCTAGTTATAGGTCTAGATTATCGAACTTGCAAGATCTTGAACAAGAATCATTATGTAATCTATGTTAAGATTACTTACAATAGAGATTAAATCAATAGTTGAAGTCCCACAAAGAATCCAGAGACAAACACTTGATCTCAACCCAAAATAATAATCAAGACGAGCAACTAATGTTGCTAGAAATTTGCTCGCTATCCAGCTATTCTTTTAAGAGAAAAAAACTAGAACATTTATGTAAAATTCATGCAAGTGAAGCCCCAAGTCATGGGGAATAATACCCCCAAAAGAAATAAAACCTAGCTCAATTTATAGCCTTAAAACCATTCTAAAACAAAGTAGAAAAAGTAAGCCTAAACTAAGCAGGAAAGGAGTCCTAATTGGACTTAGATTTCCAGTTGTTGAGGGTTTCACGAGCACGAACACAACCCATGGTCCTTTTTACGATGAACAAGGGCCTTTCGTTGTCCTTGACTTGGTGAAAATATTGTCACATGCCTTCTCTTCTTCACGGATAACTTCATAACTCGTGAAGCAGTTAATGAGTCGCGAACTTCAATGTTGCATCTTGCCTTGCATTATCTACACTACCTTGGTGCCTTCCACGAGAACCTTCATGGCTCATGGAGTGAACTATGAGTCATACAAGGGCTCTTGGTGAGGTGTTCCGACGGCGTTCTTGGACTACTCTCTGGGACAAGCACTTTCACCATCCATATAGAACACCACAGATCATGAACCCATCTATGGTGCCTGTTCTTGCTTCTGTTTGTTCCCGTTTGGCTTCAATTGCTCCGGAGAATTTATCTACTACTTCTCCTCAGTTTACACCCTCAAGTGAGTTGCATCACTGATCATGGGCACAAGAAGTTTCTTAACATAACATAAACAACATGTCTTGATCATTTTTTTTTGAGATAGCTTTCCTTTGCTCCTTTTTGGTTCCGTCTTGTCTTGGATTCTTCTGGAGTCTTTGGTTACCGCCTTAGCACCAACTTCACATCATCATAGTATCATGAAACTAATCATGGGCAGTATACACTCCATACACAACCAACATCTTGATTTTCTCCGAGATAACCTTGTGACATGTACATTTTGGCTCTTGTTGTTGTTTTACTTTGCTTTTCAGCCACACACATGAATGATATGGTATGTCCAGGACACCCACCAGCATCGTCTTTTCATGTTTTAGTCAAGTTAAGCTCCAAATTAATCCAATACCCATAATTCCATGTGATTCTCATTTTCCTACAGAATGAACATAAAGCACATATTAAACTAACAAATGTGCTTAAGAACTCACAATAATTCTCTGTCTTAGCGTCATAAAAGTCGTATTTTCATAATTTACAAAATACCCAACATCTCACATCATCATACATATCGCATTCTCAGTAACATTAGTCCATGTACAACACATCCACATGTCTCAGCTCAAGTATCCATACTTTCAACTTAGTATAAGGTTAAAGGAAGCCTAGCCTACGTAGAAGGTAGTTTCTCGCAATCCTGATCAGTTCCCTCGGGCTTCTCCTTTTTGGATCACTTCAGAATGCTGCTCCATTATCAAAACACAGACCGCAAGGTCAATATTGTCGATTTGACTATAAGATATCAAGAAATGGGTAAAATTACATCAATTATGGCTAAAATGGGAAACAATGAGGTCCACATCTGAAATACCAAACCAACCCCCAAAAAACGATCCATAGTTAAAAACTAAGCCCAAAACAGATCCCTGAAGATAGATAAACAACTCAAAATTAAGGTTACACTTCTCATCGAAAAATTTTGTTACATAACTTGGCAGTCAAATTTCATTAAAATACAGTCAAATTATCGTGATCCAAGCATACACAGTGTTCATCTCAGAAAATATAATAACTTAGACTTAAATTTCACTTAATTCGATAAGAATTGATAGAAATATCACAACGTAAAGTTATCCTTTACATACGAGAATGTTGAAACGACCCCCAAAAGTGCCAAAAATGTGCCTCTAAATGCCCGAAATTTTAAATTTCATATATCTCAAAAATTGTTTGCTATTTCGAAAATCCAACTTCATATTCTTGTTCAGAGGGGTCAAAATTAGGTACAAAAGGGTCTAACCCCGATTTAAGAGCAAAAGATTAAAAATTATGAAATTCGAAGAACGCAATTTTCAGTGGCAAATCTGCGTCACTTCTACGACGCGCCACTGTGTAAAAACTGATGCCTGTTTTTTTTAGTTCGGTCCAAGACTTCTAAGTCTTGGGTCTAAGTGTTCCCAAACGTATTGTTACCTTTACTTTACCAAATTTCACCGTCATATCTTCCTAAACATTTCCCAATACTCATTCAAACACTTAGCCATATTTTCACTCCCAAAATTCAAGTCTTAAACCCTCATCCTAAGCTAAAGTTTTTTGTTAAGTTTCTTCTTCAAGCTTCAATTTTCCATTCTAATCTTCACCAAGTTCATCTCTAAGCCAAGGTATATGGGTTTCTTTTATGGGTTTCTTTCACCCATGATACTTAAGCCTCCTTTTACTCAAATTACATGATTTAAATTTAATTTATAAATATTCCTTGATTATTATGAAATTCATTACACACTATGTTAAAGCTATGTACAGTTGTGACTGTTTTGTCATGTTTTAAGCTATAAATTTTTTATCTATTGTAAGATTTGAGGAGCGATCTTGATGTATGTTACTTGAGGGTGTTGCAAGGTGATGATTGATGATTTTACAATAGATTTTCTTGCATAATCTCATCTCTATATTTCATGGCTTTATACTAGCATTACACACTCTCTAAGTGTTTGATAAAATGCCCGAATATGGTTTCTTGAGCAGTTGAAGGTCCAAAGCATGAGATATGATATGAATGACTATATGATAATGAAATAAGCTTATATATATGGTATACTCTATATAAAATATTGCATTTGATCATACCCGATCTGGGGGGATAAGAGTCGGGGTAACCGAGGTGGGGATTTGTACTCATCAACCATGTGAAGGATTTGTACTTCACTACCATGGTGATAAGGTGTGATTATCATCAACTATGTGAGGGGTTTGTACCACACAACCACCAAGGGGTTTGTACCTTAAAAATCTAGTTTCGTCTCTTCTACACATATGATATCTTATATGAGTATGAGTTACTTAAGCATGTTTTACTTAAGCATTGATTACACATGCCATATTGTTATATTATGCTTATTGCCTATTGTTATACATTTTGATTATGATGTTTATCTCTTGTTGCATTACATCTTACATACTTAGTACATTCAAATGTACTAACACATACTCTTGCATACATGATATCACCATATAGGAACTGGAGCCCAAGTTGATCATCCTCCTCCATGTGGCTAGTTCGGTGCTACTCAAGCTAGTTGGTGAGTCCTCCATTTCGGGGACCTTAGTCAATGTTGCTCCTATTATATATTGATACACTCTTCTTTATTATCTATTTTGACTATGAAGGTGAGCCCGGTTATTTTTTCTTAGTCCCGCTCTTATCTATGTATTAAAGGTGTTTGTTGGATATGTTGTGTATCTATGATATGCACTTGACTCTTGTATCTTGATTATGATGATATGGAAGTGTTTCCCCTTAGCCTCGGTTTTCCCCGTTTTATCTCTTGATGCTTGTTTTATTGTTTCCGCATCCAAAGATGTATAATGATGTTCTAAGAGGCTTGCTTGGGGTCCCTTTCTAGTTACCCTTGCGCCATATCATGTATAGGCCCTAGGCTTGGGTCGTGACAAATTTGGTATCAGAGCACTAGGTTGATAGATCCTCGAAGTCCAATACACCACGTCGATTAGAGTCTTATTCATGTTCGTGAAGTGCGCCATGACTATGAGTAGGAGCCTATGAGACGTTTTAGGAAATATTTGCCTTCTTCATGTTCTACATCATGGTATAGAGTTGTAGTGAGTTTTCCTCCTAACGATTTTTCTTTGCTATGCTAGATCATGCCAAACACTAGAGGAAGAAGGGCCCAAACCCCAAGGAGCAACCTACCAATGTTGAGCTCTAGGATGATCTCACTATGCTTGCCCAACCAATTCAATCAAGGGGTCCGAGCCCCTCATGCTACTACCCTGGGAGCTAGGGTAAGGGACTTCATGAGGATGAATCCTTTGGTTTTCTATGGGTCAAAGGTGGATGAAGATCCATAAGAGTTCATTGATGAGGTCTATAAGATTTTGAATATCATGGGTATTAGACCGAATGAAAAGGCAGAGTTGGCAGCGTATCAACTCAAAGGGCTGGCCTAAATATGATATGATCAATGGAAGGCTGAAAAGGGAATTTGTAATTTGGTGCTTTAAGAGGAGTTCAAATTGGATTTTCTTAATCGATTTTTCCCTTTTGAGCTTAGGGAAGCAAAGTTGGTAGAATTTATGAACTTGAAACAAGGTACTCTGAGTGTGAGGGAGTATGCCCTCAAGTTTAATCAACTTTCAAGGTATGCTCCTCATTTGGTGGCTGATTCTAGATTTAGGATAAATAAGTTCATGATGGGGGTCTTCAACTTGGTAAGTAAAGAATGTCGGTCCACCATACTAATTAGTGACATGGACTTGTCTCGGTTGATGACCTATGCAGAGCAAATGGAGAAGGAAAAATTGAGGAAAACAAGGGGCATGAAGCCAAGAGGGCCCGATTTGAGGGTAAATTCCAAAAGGGTGCTAAATTTCGTCAAGGCCAAGGGCCTTCTCATGCTACTAAAAGGGGATTTGCCAATTACTTCCCTAGGCCTCAAGGTGTTGGTGGGGTGGCTCCTATTGATTTGTGCCTTAAATATAGAAAGAGCCAAGAAGGCCCATGTTTGAAAGCTTCTAATGCATGCTATGAATGTGGGGAGCTTGGTCACAAGAAGATAGATTGTCCAAACCTTGGCAAGGTCTGGGGCGCAAATGTGATCCCATTGGGTAGAGGTGGTCCTCAAGGTGGTGCCCCAAAGCATAACCGATTTTATGCACTACATGGGAAGCAAGGGGTAGGTGAGGTCCCCGTTGTTGTTACCACTATGTTGAAAATCTTTGACTTTGATGTATATTCTTTAATTGATCTGGGTTCCACTCTTTTCTTTGTTACTCCTTTTGTTGCTAAAAAGTTCCATGTTGACCTTGAGTTGTTGCATAAGTCATATGAAGTGTCTACTCCTATTAGTGCCTCTATTGTTGCTAGGAAAGTTTACAAGAGTTGTCCTATTTGCATTTCGCATAAGTTTTTGCCTTGTGATCTTGTTGAAATAGACATGGTAGATTTTGGTGTCATTCTTGGGATGGATTGGTTGCATGCCTATTGTGCTTCTATTGATTGTAGAACCCGTAGGGTCAAGTGTCAATTCCCTAATGAACCCGTTCTTAAGTGGGAAAGCCAAGATGTGGTGATCTAGGGTAGATTCATTTCATACATTAAAGCCCATAAGTTGATCTCTAAGGGGTGTCTTTACCATCTTGTGAGGGTTAAAGATGTGGAGTCCAAAGTCCCTTCCCTAGAGTCGGTTCCAATTGTAAATGAGTTTCTTGATGTCTTCCCAAATTACCTTCCCGTGTCCCTCCCAAAAGGGAGATAGATTTTTGGCATACATCTCCTTCCCGATACTCAACCTATCTCCATACCCCTTTACCGTATGGCCCCGGAGGAGTTGAAGGAGTTAAAAGAGCAATGGAAGGATTTGTTGGAGAAGGGATTTATTAGACCTAGTCAATCACCTGCGGGTGCCTCGGTGTTGTTTGTAAAGAAGAAGGATGGGTCACCTAGAATGTGCATTGACTACCGGCAACTTAATAGGGTCACCATCAAGAATAGGTATCCTCTTCCAAGGATTGATGATTTGTTTGACCAATTGTCAGGGGCTAGCTTTTTCTCTACGATCGATCTTCCGGCTGGGTATCATCAAGTGAGAGTGAGGGAATGTGATATTCCTAAGATGGCTTTCTAGACTAGATATGGGCATTAAGAGTTTATGGCGATGTCTTTAGGGTTGACTAATGCACCGGTCATCTTCATGGACCTAACGAATAGGGTCTTCAAATCTTACCTTGATTCCTTTGTTGTGGTGTTTATTGATGATATTTTGATCTATTAACATAGTAGGGAAGAGCATATGGGGCATTTGAGGGTTGTGTTACAAAGATTGAGGGAGGAGAAATTGTATGCCAAATATGATGAGTGTGATTTTTTATTGAAGGAGGTTGCATTCTTGGGTCATTTGGTGTCGGGTGATGGTATAAAAATAGATTCTAAGAAAACTGATGTGATTAGAAAGTGGACTAGACCATTGAACCCGTTGGATATTAGGAGCTTCTTGGGCCTAGCGGGTTATTATAGAAGGTTTGTGAATGGGTTATCCTCCATTGCTTCCCTTATGACCAAATTGACTCAAAAGAAGGTTAAGTTTGTGTGGACCGATGAATGTGAGAGAATCTTTCAAACATTTTAAAAGATAGGCTTGTGTACGCTCCTATATTGTCACTACCGGATGGGCTTGAGGGTTTTATTGTGTATTGTGATGCATCTAGAGTTGGTTTGGGTTGTGTGTTAATGCAAAATGGTAAGGTCATAGCCTATGCTTCTAGGAAACTCAAAGTGCATGAGAGGAATTACCCTACCCATAATCTTGAATTGGCCGTCGTTATGTTTGCATTAAAGATTTGGCATCATTATTTATATGGGGTGCATGTTGATGTCTTCGCCGATCATAAGATCTTCCAATATGTCTTCACTCAAAAAGATCTCAACTTGATACAAAGAAGATGGCTAGAATTTCTCAAAGATTATGACATAAGTGTGCATTATCATCCGGGTAAGGAAAATGTGGTGGCGGATGCTTTGAGTTAGGTGTCTATGGTTAAGTGGCTAATGTTGATGGTGGTGATAGGGAAGTGGCTAGGGAAGTGCATAGAATGGCTAAAATTAGGGGTTAGGTTGGAAGAAGTGGATAATGGTGTTGTTATTGTTGACGACTCTAAATCTTCCTTGGTTGATGAGGTGACAGAAGAACAAGATCTTGACTCCTCCTTACTTGAATTGAAGGCCTTGGTGAAAGAGGGCAAAGTAGAGGTTTTTTCCCACGGGGAAGAAGGTTCCCTTAGGTACCAAGGTAGATTATGTGTGCCTTGTGTTGATGGTTTGAGGGAGAAGATCCTTGATGACGTCCGTAATTCTTTTTATTCTATCCATCCCGATTCCACCAAATTGTATAGACTTGAGGGGTGTGTATTGGTGCAGAGGCATAAAGAGGGACATTGCCAAATTCATTTTTGGTTGCCATAGTTGTCAACAAGTCAAAGCCGAACATCAAAGGTCGGGTGGCCTAACCCAAGATATAGAGATTCCCACTTGGAAGTGGGAGGTTATTAATACGAATTTTGTGGTTGGGTTGCCCAAGACTAGAAACGATTTTGATTCCATTTCGGTGGTGGTTGATAGGATGACGAAATTGGCTCACTTTCTACCAGTTAAGACTACATATGGGGCTGAAGAGTATGTAAGGTTGTACATCCATAAGATAGTGAGGTTGCATGGGGTTCTTTTATCCATCGTATTGGATCGTGGTGGACAATTCACTTCATACTTTTGGAGATCTTTCCAGAGGGGTCTTGGTACAAAAGTTCACCTTAGTATGGCCTTCCACCCTCAAATGGATGACTAAGCCGAAAGAACCATTCAAATAGTTGAGGATATGCTAAGGGCTTGTGTATTGGAGTTGAGGGGTAGTTGGGATTACCATCTTCCTTTGATTGTGTTTGCCTACAATAATAACTCATTCTAGCATCGGTATGGCTCCTTTTGAGGCTCTTTATGACGTTGTAGATCACTGGTTGGTTGTTTTGAGGTTGGAGAGGTGGCTTTACTGGGACCGGATCTGGTTATGGAGGCTCTTGAGAGGGTTAGAATGATTAGGGAAAGGTTGAGAATCGCCCAAAGTCGTCAAAAATCTTATGCCAATGTGTGAGAAGAAGAGACCTTGAATTCAAAGTGGGTGATTGGGTTTATTTGAAAGTTTCTCCCATGAAAGATGTGGTCCATTTTGGTAAAAACGGGAAGTTGATTCCAAGATATATTGGTCCTTATGAGGTCTTAAAAAGGGTTGCAAGGTAGCTTATGAGTTGAAGTTGCCTAGTAAAATGAATTTGGTTCATCCGGTGTTTCATGTCTTATGTTGAGGAAATATATTGGTGATCCTAATGTTATTGTGCCTCTTGATGTTGTGGATGTTGTTGAGGATAACTTGACTTATGAGGAGGTTCTGGTTCAGATCCTAGATAGGTAAGTGAAGAGATTGAGGAACAAGAAAGTGACATCCGTTAAGATCCTTCAAACCAACAAATTGAAAGTGCTACTTGGGAGGTCGAAGCGGACATGCAAAAGCGATATCCTTATTGTTTCCATTCCACTCAAGCCTAAGGTACTAATTCTAAGTCCCCTATATAATTTCAAGTCTTATGTTTCAGCCCCTATTTTATTCATATGCATTCATGTTTGAGTTGGCAAGCTTATGGTGATTTTACACGTATGTTGAGATTTTGAAAATGGTGTTTTAAATGTAATGTTACATCTTAGTTGGGGCTGGTTTGTTTATGATCATTTTTGTCTTGTACGTCTCTTTTATATTCGGGGACGAATGTTCCCAAAGGGGAGATATTGAAATGACCCCAAAAAGTTCCTGAAAATGTGCCTCGGAATGCCTAGAATTTTAAATTCCATATATCTCAAAGTCCATTTGCTAATTCGAAAATCCGACTTCATATTCTTGTTCAGGGGGTCAAAATTAGGTGGAAAAGGGCCTAATCCCAATTTAAGAGCAAAAGATTAGCAATTATGAAATTCCAAGAATGCAATTTCCAGTGGCAAATCTGTGTCACTTCCACGATGCGCCTCTGTGTAAAAAGTGGCCTGTTTTTTTAAGTTCGGTCCAAGACTTCTAAGTCTTGGTCCTAAGTGTTCTCAAACGTGTTTTTATCTATACTTAGCCAAATTTCACCCTCATATCATCCTAAATATTTCCCAATACTCACTCAAATACTTAGCCATATTTTCACTCCCAAAATTCAAGTTCGAAAGCTTCATCCTAAGCTAAGGTTCTCCGTCAAGGTTCTTCTTCAAGCTTCAAGTCTCCATCTTCAATCTTCACCAAGTTTATATCTAAGCTAAGGTATGTGTGTTTCTTTCATGGGTTCCTTTCGCCCATGATACCCAAGCTTCCTTTTACTCAAATTGCATGATTTAAAGTTAATTTGCAAATAAGTCTTGATTATTATGAAATTTATTGCACACTATGTTAAAGCTATGTATAGTTGTGACTGTTTTGCCATGTTTTAAGCTATAAATCTTTGATCTATTGTAAGATTTGAGGAGCGGTTTTGATGTATGTTTCTTGAGGGTGTTTCAAGGTGATGATTGATGGTTTTATAATTGATTTTCTGACATGATTTCATCTCTATAATTCATGGTTTTATACTAGTATTACACACCCTCTAAGTATTTGATAAAATGTCCAGATGTGGTTTCTTGAGGAGTTGAAGGTCCAAAGCATGAGATATGATATGAATGACTATATGATAGTGAAATGAGCTTATGGATATGATATAATCTATATAAAGTGTTGCATTAGACCATACTCAGTCCGGGGGGATAAGAGCTCGGGTAATCGAGGAGGGGATTTATACTCATCAACCATGTGAGGGGTTTGTACTTCGTTACCGTGGTGATAAGGTGTGATTATCATCAACCATGTGAGGGGTTTGTACCACACAACCACCAAGGGATTTGTACCTTGAAAAACTAGCTTGATCTGTTCTACACATATGATATCCTATATGAGTATGAGTTACTTAATCAGATTTTACTTAAGCATTGATCACATATGTCATATTGTTATATTATGCCCCTATTACCTATTATTATGCATTTTGATTATGATGTCTATCTTTTGTTGCATTGTATCCTACATACTTAGAACATTTAAACATACTAATGCATACTCTTGCCTACATGATATCACCATGTAGGCATCAGAGCCCAAGTTGATCATCCTCCTCCACGTGGCTAGTTCGGTGCTACTCAAGCTAGTTGGTGAGTCCTCCATTTCGGGGACCTTAGTCTATGTTTCTTCTATTATATATTGAGACACTCTTCTTTATTGTCTATTTTGACTATGAGGGTGAGCCCGGTTACTTTGTCTTGGCCCCCGCTCTTATCTATATATTAGAGGTGTTTGTCGGACATGTTATGTATCTATGATATGCGCTTGACTCTATTCTCTTGATTATGATGATATGGAAGTGTTTCCCCTTAGCCCCGGTTTCCCCACTTTTATCTCTTAACGCTTGTTTTATTGCTTTCGCAACCAAGGATGTGTAATGATGTTCTAAGAGGCTTGCTTGGGGTCCTCTTCGAGTTCTCCTTGCGCCATGTCACGTTTAGACCCTAGGCTTGGGTCGTGACAAATGTAGACAACTAACAAGATATTTATCTCGAAATACATGCCAAAACTGAAATCTAACATATCCAAGCGTTCCTCTCAAAAATTCGGGCAATGAAGCCTTTTGAATCCCTAAAAATAAAGCTACGTATAAAATATTACACTCAGACAAAGTTTGCTTCTTGGATGCCTTGCGACCAGCCTTATATAGGTTGGTCACCACCCACAAAAGGGCCTCCTCGAACACGGGTATTTGGCTGCAAACATGGGGCTATGTACGTTGGCGCTTCACGAAAGCGTCAAGGACCTCCGCGAATGTGGAGGGTTGGCCTTCCGTTGTTCGCACCAACTCCTGCTGAAACTTTCCTGGACCATTCCTGGTCCGATTGATGTTCATTTTTCGCAATCAAATATTGTAATCATATGGATTTTGACATTTTGAATCCAATGGTGAGGCCGAAATTTCCAACGGAGCAACCTACAGAAAAATGAGAGTCGCACTTCTTTTCAACTAATTGTAGTCAAAAGAACTAAGGGGGTTAAAACGCACTCGGAAGCCCTGGCCATCCAATGAAAGGTTGTCTTAGGCTATATTCAGTGTTTCAGAGCTAACCATGCCATCAGATTTTCACTTTGAACATGTTGACTAGGTTTTAGGAAAAATAACTTCTTAACCTCTAATTGAACTAGTTTTGCAATTTCTGCCTAAAACTCATACTGAGACCCTTCAACCTTACCAACCATGCTTTTAGCCTAATTTGGTCATCCCAGAACTGATAGAATCATCATAATTTTATTCTGAGGTCATTCACTAGGACTTTATTAGAAAACTAATTTTCATAGTTATAACTTCCAGTTAACTCAAAAATCCCCATAAATCATAATCAACTTAACCAATAGTCATCCCAACAGTCCCACCAAGTCATAAATAGCCTGAGGTCGTTGTACGCATGCACAAATCAATAAAATAACTATAGAAATGTAAAAATGACCCAAAAGGTCATTACATTTCTACAACTCCTATGATGTAAACTCTTCTTTTAGTTTGCTAACACTCAATTTCTATGCTCTCATACATTTGACTACAGAAAACTTGAAGTATAATGAAAACCCATCATCATCATTCACAAAATCCCATCAACCTAATTACTAAGGGTGAAATAGAATATTTATATCAGCCTACTCCACATTAACAACTCAAGTATAATATCTTGGTTCTCATAGGAAGTCATAACTTAGAGTTCCACAAAACTTTACACAATCACAGATATATATCTTAAACCTCTTTTTATCTAATGTTTCATCCTTAATTCACTATTTCCATCTAAGAAGCACATACACCATACTCATAGTTTCACATTCTTTGTAAGTAATATCTTAATTTTGAACATACACTATGCAAGCCTCTTAGAGCAAATTTCCAACCAAGACTATCATTGTCATAATGTTATCTCCCTTTTCACACTGCTCCTCAAAATTCAAGCTTAGGTTCTAGTGATAACCTATGCATCATACATTTTTCTCATATTATACCAACTTATAGCTATTAAGTAAAAATTAGGAACATAGGCCCACTAAAATCTCATAACGACTAATTGATCAACATATCCTCTCTTCACAACTCAAGTATTATTCATCCATTCATTATACCTCCTTACCTAGATAAATTCATCACTTTATTTGTGATGATTAAATTGTTGTGAAAGACGCCCACTCTAAATCTGAAAAAGTCAATTATCCACTAAACAACTAATTAATAGATTAAGAATCAAAATTAAATATCATAACAATATGAAAATATTTGTGAAAATAAACCCCTTTAAAATCTAAAAGTTGAGTACCAAAATATTCTATATAGTCTAGAATAAAAACGTGCAATTTCAAAATAAAATGAGTCTAAGTTTGAAACAATAAACTAAAAAAAATTCATGATAGCTTGAAAGCAACACCTCACCTTTGAATTTAGAGAACATGGATTTCACAACTAAGATCGCATAGCAGCCACGTAAATATATTCTATGCTCAATAAAGAAAGAGTAAATGCAGTATTAGTACACAAAAATAACAATGTATTAGTAGGATTATTGATCAGTTTCAAAATACAAAATGTGAAGATATAACTATATGCGGTAGAACAGAACAACACATACAAAATTCCCGTTAGTGAGTATAAACCTGTTAGACCCCGTATTTCTTTAAATCGAGGATAATTATCCAAGTGGAAAATCTTGTTGTGAATGTTGTGTAATTAGAAGTTAAGTATATTTTTTTGGTGTATGATTAGAGTATCAAGTGAAATTGGCATGCATAATTAAGTTGGAGTCGGAAGTCC